>HF689366.1:20892-52757 GCA_000341915.2 Megaselia scalaris
ATGCAAAAATTTAGAGAAATTACTTTTTAGGCGTTTTTCGTATATTTGTTTTAATTTCAATTATATATAATAATAATGAAAGTAATTAAAAACATCATTTACTGACAAAAATTTACAAAAAAATACTAAACTCACCCTCTTTCTCCAATCATCCCAGTTAAAGTTCCTGACTCTTTCTACATCTGTAGATACATGAGATGTTCATGGAGACGACGTTGTCTTTCCCATGCCAATAACCAAACATGACGCCACTTGTCCCAAAGAAGCTTGGCACGAGTAGATCTGAACTCAAGTTCTGGTCCAGCTTGGTTGCTAAATTTTTAAAAACAAATTTCAGAAATTAGAAACAATATTTTTGGAAAAAGTTTTTGTTTAATAATCGTGTGTACAATAAAATAGAAAAAATCGTGTGACAACATTACAAAAAGCATCTAAGAGTCAAGTCTACCATAAAAGCCAGCACCAAAATGTTATATAGATATAGGATATATATAAATATATATTTCTTTAAAGCATGCCCTTACCTGGGTGAGAATCTTGGACCATAATGTGGTAAGCGTTCCCTGTCTGGTGTATCACGACTTGGAGTGACACGACTAGACATTTTATATAATACACAAATTACAGTACAAATTACATAGGTTTGTGGAAAAATTAAGCACATAAAACACAACAAACCCCAACGTTTTACAATAACAACAAAATTACATAATAAGGAAACATGAAATTAAATAAAAAAAAATAAAACAAAAATAAATAAAAATGGTTCATGCAAATGGTTCTAGAAATGTTGTCATCGGAAGGAGGGATATGTAAATAATAATATATAATATAAAATTTAAAAAATATAATATTTACAGGACACCCCGCCTGAAACAAACAAACAAAATTTCTAAAAAAAAGTTGAAATATATACGAACCTTGCTCTGCGATTAAGTCCTTGATCGCGTGATCCTTTGAAGCTGTTGCAAGAAGAAACAAAAACAAACACATTAGAAAGCTATCAAACATACACAAACATAGATTAGTTCATATGATAGTTATTAAGTTATTGAGAGTAATTCAATTACTCACATTCTTCGATAATTTATTGTTAGAAACATTATATGAAAATAATTGTTTTTTAAAACCCTGTATTTTTTTATAGTTTCATAGAAGAATTTAGTAGGTTTTTAGAAAAGTAGTTTACAGAAAAAAAAAATCTTTATAAAATAGTAAGTAAATTATAGATATTTAAAGTACTTTTTTGAAAGCCCTGTATTTTCAAACATAGGTTAGTTTTTAAGATGTTTATTAAATTATTGAGAGTAATTGAATTTCTCTCATTTTTGGATAATTTATTGTTAGAAACACTAAAGAAAACAAATATTTTTGAAGAAACCTGTATTTTTTAATAGTTATATAGAAGAACTCAGTATTTTTGAGAAAGATAGTTTTAAGATAAAGTGTATAATCTTTAAATTATTCAATTAACTAAAAAATATTTTAAGAAGTTCCTTTTATTTTGAAAACCCTGTATTTTTAAAATATGTCGAAAAAAGGTTGTTTAAAAAAAATACATATTTAAATTGTATGAAATTATTTTCTAAGTAAAAAATATAGAAAGGAACCCTGTATTTTCAAATTCTAAATTTAAAAATAGAACTAATTTAATTACAAGAAACTATTTTTTTTAAATTGAACATTTTGTGGATAATTTTGTATTTTAAAAAACTCTCTTTCAAAATGTCAATTTTAAATACAGATTCCTGTATTTTCAAAACGTTTTTTAAAATATTCATTTTCCATTTTTTTTAAATTCATTAATAAATTGATAGTAATAGAATTACCAATATAAATTTTTAAAAACTCTATATATTTCCCTGTATTTTCAAAACCTGTATTTTTCTTAAAATATTAGTTTTTGTAAAATCTCGATGACCACATTTTTAATGAAAACATAGAAAACAAAGACAAATGTAAAATTAGTAAAAAAAATATTAAATCTTATATTTTAAGCTCTTAAAGTTAGACAAGTTAGTCGCAAAATTTGACGAGGATTGCCCTCAAAAGCTGACGAATCACATAAAGCGAATTAAGATTCAAAATTCTGAACAAACCTTTGTTTTCGTAAGGCGCCATCTGGGGATTGCTCGCGAATATCATGACTTGAGCCACGACTAAACAAACATGTCAAAAAAATCAAAACTTGTACAAACAAACTATAAAAAAAATAACTTACATTGGTTTTTGGCTGTCCTGGACATTTTGCGAGGATCCTTAACTGTGGGTTGAGATTGATGTTTAGGTTTGCAAGCACGATCAACCTCAGGTTGACGTCTGGCAGTATTCTCCATGAATTCTTTGTGATCTTCGATCAACCTTTCTAGTGGAGGAATCTCATCTGGCAATGGTTCGCGTTCAAGGTCTATGAATTAAAAAAAACATAAGCTATGTTAAATTTTATATATAAAAAAACCTTACTCATTAATGTTGCTTCTAGACCAGCTAACCAAGCTAACAATTCTTCGATGGTGTCGTCCAAGTCCTTGAGAGTTTGAAGTTGGGAGTGTAATTTAGATTCTCTGTTGATGGCCCATTGAGACACTTCATCCCATCTTTGCTGGATGATTTGCATCCAGTTCTTGATGATAGGGATTGCATCTGGATAAGCTTTGTCAATGATGTTTTGAGCCAAGGTCATGGTTTCATCTTTTTCACGTTCCTTGAATTTCAAATCTCTCATGAATTCAGTGTGCATTTCGAGTAATTCTCTAGCTGCCTTTTCGTCTTCCGGAGTATTCTGAGCATATCTGAGTTTGTGTTCAGCTTGAGATAGCCATTCCAATAGATTGTTAACTCCATTGTTCAACATCTCAGCGTCACGCAAAGCATCTTCCAATCGTGAACCTCTCTTAGAAGTCAAATCTTCAACATCTTCCCAGAGTTTTTGCAGTTCATTAAGGGATTTTGAAACATCGGCATTATCGCCATTACGTTCCAAATCGCGACCAGTTTGTAGGACACTTTGCATTTGAGCGGCACGTTTTTGAAGATCTTGTTCCAAATGTTGATGTTGTTCAACTAAAGAGGTTACGGTTTCATAGTCACCATGAACATTACCTTCAGCAGATAGACGAGTCTTAGTCTTTTTAAGCCAATCCAATAAAGCTTGAAGGGCATCTGAGAATTGTCCAGAAAGTAAAAGTTGTTCTTCCAACCTTCTTTGACGGTCAACACTCTTGGAACATACTCTTGACCAGGCTTCTTCAATTCAACACACATCTTGTTCAATGTGCTTTCATCGGCCTTTGGTGCTCTTTCAATGAGATTCTTTCCAGTGCGCATTGTGGCATCGTATTGGTTCTGTTTTCCAGACAAATTTCTTTGAGTTTCTTTCAAACGAAGCAAGTGCTTCTTGATCTTTTGAGGTTCTTTGGTGGCAGCAGCTTCTTCGGCCAAAGCATCCAAAGATGTTTCAGTTTCTTGAAGCCATTGGAGAAGTCCAGCCCATGATTCGTGGAAATCACGAGCCTCTTTGTAACCATGATCCAAAGCACGTGTGCGTTCTGCGGCCTTAGCTACGACGCGTTCCCATCTATGTTGGACAGAAACTAAAAGATTCTTAATCAAGATAACATCTTGTTTTTGACTGAAGTATTTCAAATGAGTTCCCTTCTTGTCCAACAAAAGCATGGCTTCACGGTGAGTGCTGACATCCTTTTGAAGAACTTTATGATCTTCAATTTGAACTTGAACAGTTTCCAAAACACGGGAAACAGCTGGGGCGTTGGACAATTGTTTTTCAGCTTGAGTTAACCATTCAACAAATGCTTGCAATGTATCATGGAACTCGGTGGCTTCTTTGAGAGCAATCTCCAGCTTGATCTTCTTGTCTGAAGCTCTTGAAAGTACTGCATCCCAGCGTTGTTTGAGAGTACGTAGAGTATGAGTCAAATTGCTTGAAGGAACCTTCATTTGGTTTTGACGCTTGATGTATTCTTGTCCTTGAGATTGGAGAGTTTCTACCTTTGGGCGGTTTTCTTCCAATTCATTGTAGACTTCCATGAACCTTTCAAGTTGTTCAGTTGCGGTTTCTGGAAGGCCTCCAACTGGCTTGCTAGCTCCAATAACGGCATCAACATCACCTAACCATCCTAGAATATCTTGGACTTCGGCAATGTATCCTTGAGCTTCACGCAAAGCTTCTTCTAATTCGTGTTGACGATCAGAAGCCTTCTGTAACAAATTCTTCCAATCGGAGTTGAGCTTGCGAAGCTTGTCTTGAGTTGTGAAGCTTCAATTGATCCTTTTTCGCTTTCAATCAATTGACGACCAGCATCGTTAAGAGTGTCTACTGAAGATTGATGAGCTTGGATATCGTTGGCAAGAACCTTAAGTTTAGCGAGTTCCACTTCAAGAAGTTGTGGGTCTCCTGGGATCTGGAAGAGGAAAGTCATTTGTAAGTAAATTACGTAAATTTTAGGTAAATTACAGACATGAGTAAATAAAATTTTGAAAATCTTACCGGTTTGAGTTGATCTAAGGTGTTGTCGGTCTTGCTAATCCAAACCAACAACTCATTGAGAGCATGTTGGAATTGTCCCAAGTGCAATAGAGCATGTTCCAATTGCTTCTGACGTTCTACCATTCCTCTCAAGAGATTCTCCCATCTTCTGTTGACAGCTGCTAATGGTTCACGAATTGAGGCAGCTTGTTCTGGAGACGTCCTTTCGGTCAAATCAGCAGCTTGTCTGTGGAAAATAGAATAATTTTGTTAGGAAACTGGAATTGGAAAAGTTTCTAAAAGGAACACATTTAGGCGAAAAAACCAATCATGCTAAAGCAAACAACGGTGATCTCAGAACTGTGTCATGCATTAAGGATGTCACACGTACACACTAAAACACACTCTTGAAAAATATATAATTTCTTCTTGCCTTTCCATAGATCTGTATACAAAATTTTTACAAGTGTGTTTTAAAAGGAATCCACCAAGACCAAGTCAATGAGCGTCAAAGAGACAATAATTTTATGAAATGGATTTTAAGAAAATGTTAATTTTAAAACAAATAATCTTACCTATTCAAGGCTTCCACTTCCACCATATGAGGATCGACTTCATCCTTGAAATGTTTCAATTGCTCGATTTGCTTCTTGACGGCATCGATGTCGGATCCAACTGGTCCAAGATGAGCAAACTTATCTTCAGCTTTGGTCAAGAATTTCAAAAGATTTTGGAGAGTTTCATGGAATTCCATGGCCTTCTCCATAGCATCAATAAGATTCTCTTCACGCTTAGCGTACAACGCAGAATGTTGTCCCAAGCATTGTCCAAGTCTTCGATGTGTTTCTTGACTTCTGGTTTGTCGGGTTCTCCACACAATGACATCAATTGGTTTCCATTGCGACGGACTTCTTCAACTTGTGGTTTAGTTTGGTCGATTTCGTGACGAATTTCTTGAAGAGCAACTTGTTGTTTCTTGATTTCTTGAGGTTGGGCTGCTGGTGGTTCTTGAGCAGAAAGAGTTTCTTCCAAATCTTTCAATGCATCCATAACAGCGTTGAGTTGCTTCCAGAATTTCTCGGCAACTTTAAGAGTATCTTCCAAATCATCACCACGTTTCTTGGTTGACTTCTGAACATCATTCCACAAGCCATTGAGTTTTTCCAACTTCTTCTTGATGTCCCTAATGGCTGGATCAGATTTATTTCCAGCCTTGGAAATGACATCATTTGCAGCGCGTTGGACAGCAGTGAAAGCTTCTGAACGCTTGTCGAGATCGTCGGCAATGGCAGAGTTATCATCGATTTGTTCACGGATCTTTTGTGGGATGGCAGATAGTGGATCGAGTTGGTTGACTTGGTCCACAGTGTTGGCAAGAGCTCTCAACATACCTTCAAGTTTGTCAGAGAATTGACTAGACTCCTGTAGAGCATTCTCAAGAGCTTGTTGGCGTTCTCTGAGTTCAGTACGTAAGGCAGCGTAGCGAGAGTTGTCAGAATCTAAGATCTCATTAATCCTGACGGAATCTTCTTCAGCGACAATAGCACCCAAAGCTTCTCCAGTTTTGTTGAGTTTGTCGAGTAGAGGTTTGTGTTCGACAATTGATTGGAGAAGACGTTCGTTCTTGTCTTGTTGGAGGGTGATTTGATCTGGACGCACAGCTGGAATGCTGAGCATAGCGATTTGATTCTCCATATCATCCAACCAGGTAATTAAGCCAATGTGAGAGTCAGCGAAATGTTCAGATAATGGGAGAGCCTGTTCTAAAACTCCCAAACGTTCACTGCACAATTGAACAACAGTGTCGACGACTTCTTTAAGGTCATCCATTTCTCACGCAACATAATGGTGTTTTCATTTTGTGGAGACTCACGGATAACCTTTTTAGCTGAAGATGTCACATCTCTAACTCTACCCTTTTGACTGGAAATGTCATCGTTGATGGATCTGTGTTCTTGAAGTTGAGCACGAACCAATTTGGGTTCCATTGCTGGTGGGTCGGCATCACGTAAACTAGCATCCATATCTCTGAACCATTCCAAAAGTTCATCAATATCACCAGTAACTTCTTTGGCACGTTGGTTTGATAAATGTAATCTTTCAGCTTTACGTTGGATTTGCTCAACAATGGCGTCAAATCTGCGATTATCTCTAGTGACTAGACTTTCAATTGTTGAAGCACCTTCTCCAGGAGAGATTTGACATAATTGTGGTCCAACAAGGTTTACGGCATCCAAGACTGGTCTCATATCAGCCAATTCTTGTTCAAGACGCATGATATCATTTTGTCGTGGTTCACCTGCGGCCAAAGTACTTTCAGCACCTTGCATCCAGTCGATAAGACGATTGTGGGAGTCATGGAATTGTTGAACAAGTGGTAAGGCTTCTTGAGAGTGCTTAAGAAGGTCTCCACCTTTGTTAGTCAATTCTCCGTATCTTCGTTGAAGAGAATCTAATTTATCCTTCAATTGAAGAGCTTCATCGTTTGAGATGTGTTTCATCAATTCAGAACCAGCTTCAACGGTTGATTCTACATTTGGAGCATGATTGGCAATGTTCTCATTCAATTCGACGAGAAGATCCATTTGTTCAAGTAACTTCTCAGTATGAACAGGAACGACACGGAATTTCTGTAGTTCTTTTTCCATTGTGTCCATCCAAGCGACTAGATCTTGATAAGTCAATACCAAATGACGGAGACCTTGTTTAGAGTCAGCCAACAACATACCAACATTATCACTAGCTTCAACGAGATTGGTGTAACGTTCAGTTGTGGTACGAACCTTTTCTCCTAAAGCAGTAGCTTCATCGTCTCCAACCAAATCCATGAGTTCAGCAGCAATATCAGCTATTCGCTGAAATCTGGTTTCTTGTCCAAGATTTCATCATGAAGACGATCATGTTCTCTGATTCTTTGTTGAATCTTTTCTTCATCAGTTGGAACTGTTTCCATGTTCTTGATAGCGCGTTCAGTACTATCCAACCATTGATTGAGAGGAGTGAGCTTATCTTGGAATTTCTTAGCAACTTCCATAGCACGCTCCAAGTCTTGTTCGCGTTTCTTGGCTGAGTTGGAAAGGTCATCGAAACGAGCCATCAATTCCTTGAGTTGACGTTCAATTGAAGCCTTTTCAGATGGATCACAATTAGCCAAAACTTCTTGTCCCAATGTGTACAAAGATGACATTGAGTTCTGACGGTCCAACAACATTTTCTTCAAGAATTTTTGTTCTTGAAGTTGAGCCTTCACAACCTTATAATCAGAGCTTGGTGGTTTTTGATTAGCAACCATTTCTTCAGTATCAGACAGCCATTTAGAAAGACCATCTAAAGCTTCTTGGAATTTACCGGATTGAAGGAGGGCAAGATCCAATCTACGATCGCGTTCATTGATCTTTTCCTTTAATTCATTCCAACGATCATTCAATTTCTCCAAGTCCTTTTCAACAACAGCAGTTGAAACACCACTTTGAGCAGATCTCACTAAATCTCTTCCAGCTTTGTTAACTTGGTCGACATTTTGAGCAAGAGGTTCAACGTGACGTTCACGGAATCTACGGAAGTCTTCTTGTTGGTTACGGATTTGTTCTAGTTCGGAACTAACTGGCTTCATTCTCTTGACTTCATCTCCAATCTCCTTAATATCTTCCAATACATTGGTGTGATTGTCATAGAAGTTTTGAAGATCCTTAAGAGCAGATTTCAAAGCATCTTCGTGATCTCTTGTACGATTATCAAGCTTGCCAAGAGTTTTCTTGAGGGTTGCAATTTGATCTCTAGTTTGAACGGTATCTGGGGAGAATCCACTATCTACAAGAGCTTCTCCATTTCTTTCCAAGTTGTTCAAATTGTCGGAAGTTTTGTCAAGTTTGTCAAGATCTTAGCAACTTCATCTAATTGGTCCATAACCTTTTTGATTTCTCTAGCTGGTGGTGACAAATGGTCAATAATGCCTTCCAAATCGTTCAAGTCCAAACCAAGGTTCTTAACTTGATCGTTGAATTGAGAAACAGCTGTAGCAGCAGATTGAAGTTCTCCACATCTGTCATCTAATCGAGATTGTAAATCATCAATACGATCAGAAATACCATCAACATCACTTGTAAGATGGTCAGCATCACCTCCTGCAGCTCTAGTCTCAGCGACAATATCTCCCGCCAAAGATTTGAGATTGGACAAAGGCTTCTTCAAGCTATTAACATCTTCACGAATAGCCTTAACACGTTCCAATAGTTTTGGATCCTTAGCAGCACCTCCTAGAGAATCGTGAGCGCCAAGGCGATCTTCACAACGGCCCACAGCATGGTCAAGATTTCTCAATTCATCAGTGAAATCACTCAATCTACGAGAGCAAGTTTCCAATTCTTGAGCGCGAGAGAGAAGATCATTGTTAAGACGTTCCCATCTTTCACGCATATCTTGTAATTCGCCCTTGATTGGATCCTTGTCTACATCACAAGCGGTCAAGAAAGTATCTCCAAGTCCCTTAGTGTTTTCATATTCTCCAGATTTCTTCCAGACTTCACTACGGAAAGCTTGTAGTTCTCTCAATCTTTGTTCGATTTGTGGTTTTTTGAGTTGTCCAGGCTTCAAGTCGATGATCTTGTCTTCAGCAGTTCTCAACCAAGACAAGAAGGTCTCAGCGGTTTGTCCGTATTTCTTGCAATGTTCCATACAAGTTTGAAGACGGGTTTGTCTGTCTACTGCTTCACGACGAAGTTTCTCCCATTGCTGTTGAATACGTTCAAGATCACGTTGTACTGTGCGATCTGTATTGGCACCAGGACGAGAGTTGAGTTCTTTACCTTTGTTGATCAACATGATGACTTCATGCTCACGAGCCATAACTTCGCGATAGATTGGTTCATGAGTGTCGATTTGATGTTGAAGAGTTGTTTGTGGGCAGAAACTAAAAGTCGTTCAGAAAGGTTACCGAGTTCTCCAGATAACCATCCTAAAGTCTTTGAACAACTTTCAGCAAATTGACGTCCATCACGAAGAGCAGATTCGGTTTCAGCTTTTCTGTTATCAAGTTTCTTTTGAAGAGCTTGATATTGTTTTTGTAAAGCAGCAACTCTTCCATTGACATCAGCTCTAGAAGCTGGATCTCCAAGAATCTTACATAAAGCTTCAGCAGCTTGTTCGACATCAGCAAGTAATGGTCGTTGACCTTCAAGTTGGCGTTCAAGATTTTCGATTTTGCGAAGATTTTCTTGATGATCACGGTCAGATGGTAAAGCATCAAGGTTGTCACTGATATTTTGTAGAGCTTCACGAAGTCTTCCAAGAGCAGCATCGAACTCCTTACTGCTGTCGGCAGCACCTCCTAAGCTACTTGCTCTTTCATCCAAACGTCCAACCAAATCATCCCATTTGTTTTGGACATCTTTGAGCTTCTTGGCAACGGATTGACCTTCTGGGGATGATTCTTTGAGGTTATCTAAGACATTGTGGCCAACTTCTTGCAAATGGTTCAATTGAGGTTCTTGAGTGCGGAATTCTTCCCGCAAAACTTGAACTTGTTGTACTTGACTTTGAACCATTCTAGGATCTGATGAAATTGGTCCTAATACAGTTAACATACGTTCCTTGCTGTTTAACCAATTGTTGAGGTTATCATGAGTATCAAGGAAGTCTCTCAGTTGTTCAGAGAAGTTGATTCTATCCTTACAAAGATCGTTCAATTGCTTCCAACGATCAACAACATTGTCCAAATCATTACGTAAACGATCTGCTCCAGGAACATCTGGTTTACGGCGAAGCAAGTCCTTGATTTGAGCTTTAGTGGAATCTAACAAGCTTTGCTTTTCATACATATCTTCCAAGATTTTGCGAACTTGCTTAGTATTACGTTCGGCTTCATCTTTGTTTCCAATTGAGTCTTTTGGAACTTGACGTTGGATCTTATCCAAGAATTAAGGAGTGTTTTGATGTTGTCTTGTTGTTTCTTGACTTCATCCTTCAAACTGTCCAATTCATTTTGACGATCGTTGAGACGTACGCCAACAAGTCCATAGCGATTGTTGATTTCGCTTAATTGTTGTTGGATTGGTGACATTTCGGATAATTGGAAACCATCTTGCGATGATCGACGACTACCGAAACCACTTGATCCAGGAGACATTGGTGAAATACCCTTTGTTGGACTTGGTGAGCGTGCTTCTCCAGACATTCTTCTCAAAGGACTTACACGTTTAATTGGACTATAGCTGGAACGCTTACGTGTTGGACTATCTGGACGAATAAGAGCATCATATTGAGCGCCTAAGTCGTTAACCTTATCGATGGTAGGACCATAATCTCTATGTTCCTTGACCAAAGGACGAAGTTCTTCGGTTTGTTGTTTAATCAAATCCAAATCAACAGCAACTGGAGCCAAAGCGTTGGTACGGGCTTCAATAGATGACAACCATGAAAGAACTTGGTCTTTAAGTCCTTCATAAGCCACTTGGTGTTCTGATTTTTGTTTGGAAAGTTTAGCTTTTTCTTCCAAAGTAGAGTCAAGGCTACGCCATTGGTTTTCAAGTGCCTTGACACGATCTCTAACTGGTCCGGTATCGGTGACATCTCTCATTGAAATCAAGTCCTTTCCAAGACGTGTGCAATCTTCGAATTGTGGACGCATTAGATCCTTTGATCTGTTTAATTCAAGCATCCTTCTAGCCAAGTCATCTACAGGCAATGAATTTAATTCACGGTTATTGAGAGCATCTTGGAGATTACACAATTCATGTTCGATGGCGGTTGAGTCACTATTGAATTTGGTCAACAAAGTCATAACTTCTTCTAAGAAATCAGATCGTTTAACAACCTTCTCCAAAAGTTTCTCAAATTTGCTGGTAACATCATTCAATTTAGATTCAACCTTCTTTGCAATACGAGCATTGCTTGCATTTGCCATAAGATCATGAGCTGATGAGGCAACACTGTCAATACTAGTTGATGTGTTTGGAGGTCAGCTAGAAGAGTGCGATGTTCTCTGATCTGTTCACGAAGACGTTCTTCGATCAACGAAGCTGGACGGAATTGGAGTTTGTATTTATCCTCAGCTTGGTTGACCATTCCAACAAGACTGTCCAAAGCATCTTGAACTCCTTGCGATTGAACAAGAGCAGTGTCCAAGAGTTTGCAACGATCTCCAAGAGCTTCAAGGAGTTGACTGTACTTGTCCTTGAGTTCTTCAACAGGTACTTCAAGTACTGACACTTCAGATGGGCTCAATTGTCCACTCAATGAACGTAGAAGAGAATCCAAAGCTTGTTGAGCATTATCGACTAATCTACCTTGAGTCAAAAATTCGTTGTGTAGAGCTTTGGTGTCATTAAGTTGATCATGGACTGATTGAGGATCAGCTGCAACTGGGTCAGAGAGTAATTGGCTTACTCTTGGTTGAACTCCTCTTAACCAATCCTTTGCCTTGTCCAAAGCATCTTGATATTCTCGTTGACGACCTCCTAGACCAGAAACCTTGTCAGAAAGAGCATTTGCTCTGTTGAGCAAGTCTTTGTATTGAGCTGATACCAATGAAACTTCTTGACGAATTGGACTTTCTGAGCTTGACAAAGGTTCGATATGTGGCAAACGTTCTGGCAATGTTGTTCTGAATTCATTGAGCACAGAGAGGAACTCCTTGCTTTCATCAACGAACTTTTGTGCGGCCATTGTGATGAATCTTAAGTCGGCTTGATGAGCAATAACATCACTAACAAATTCACGAATTGAGTCTGATTGAGATGCCAAACGGTTTAGATCTGATAGAGATCTCTCCTTGTCTTCAAGTTCTCTGCGGGCAGTTTGTAACCAATTGGAGAAAATATCCATTTCGGATTGAAGTTTGGAAAGTTCATCTCTGGCTGATTCCAATCGTTTAAGGAGACGAAGAGTGCGATCAATTGAACGATCGACACGGGATCTTAGTTCTCGTCCAGAATTTTCTAGTGCTGTTATTTCAGGTGCACTTAAACGTCTCCACCAGTAAGGACGATTTGACGAATTTGTTCCAAACATGTGGCAACTGGCCGGGATTGGGATTCGATTTCATCTTTGATTTGCTGGAAAAGAAATTTTTAGGTTAAGTTTGGGTTGTATTGAATTTTTTGAAGGGGTTTTCTTTTTGAAGGGGGCAAATTATTATGAAACGGAAACGACTATCGATACTCGATGAAACTAATAGTAGTTAATGTTAATAGTCTTTAATTTTATGTTGCGTATTTTGTTTCGAAGTGAACTTCTTTTCGAGAGGAGTACACGATGAAATGATTATCGGTCTATACTTGATCGATAGTATATTCTTACTCAATGAACATAATAGTAGTTAATGTTAATAGTCTTTAAGTTTAAGTTGCGTATTTTACTTTTAAGGGAACTTCTTTTCGATAGGGTTATATGAGGATGAAACGGAAACGACTATCGATCGATATTTTTGCTGAAGCTAACATTACATCATTGTAACATTCAATAGGGATAAATAAAGATGCAACTGAAACGACTATCGATATTCGATGAAACTAACAGTACATAATGAGGGAACTTCCTTTCGATGAAACAGAAACGACTATCGATCGATACTCGTGTTAATTTGTTGGGATCTGACCAAAAATTCCACTTCTCATGATTATTTACAGACTTGTCTTTAAAATGTACTTACTTTAAGAGAGTTGATTTGATTCCTAAGTTCATCAATCTTTTCTTTAGGTCCACCAACTCTTGAGATTTTTGTTTCAATTGTAGCAATCCATTTGAGCAATTCGTTGACGTTTTCTTCGCATAAGTTGAACTTTTCAAATACTGCTTGCTATAGAAGAGAAAGTTGGAAAATGAGTTTTTGGAAATAAAATTTTGGAAATTAGAATGATTGGGTGTTTCAAATAAAAACACTTAGAAAATAAATTTAAAATCGCAAAATAAAATAAAAACACAAAATAAAATTTTGTCGCAAAATATTCAAAAAAGCACATAAAACAAAAAGCACATGCAAAATAATTCTCACACACAAATATTTTTTTTTTTAATTTTCACACTCACGCAGGATTTGAAATTCAGCATGCAAATGAATTTCAATCCAAGTTAATTTTTAAGAGTTAAAAATTAAGTTTTTTTTAAATTAAAAATCCTGAAAAATCAAAATAAATTCAAAATAAAAGCTGAAAAAATAAAACATAAAAAAACTTAAAAACTAAAAGCCAATGGAATGGTTTTTGGGGAAATTATTTTTGACACGTAAATTACGTATAAATTGCAATGTAAACTACGTAAATTACAGACAATGCTCATCCGTGATTGTCAAAAATAATTTCTGCAAAGACCGTGGAAGGACTTCAAGGAAAGGGATGAATGGTCGGAGGAGAAAATAAAAGTCAAAAGAATATAATCCGCCGAAAAGCCATGTAATGTTTTGTATTTTGGTAATGAGTTACTTAATGGTTTCCACTTTTTTTGTTCAAATGTTTCTGAGTGAGCTGACAATAAAATGTAAATGATGTTTGCTGGTATAGTTTTTGAAATATTTGATTTTGAAATTGTATGGTAAAAGAACAACACAAAATGACATGCTGAAAGTCCATCGGAAAGAGTTTTTTGGTATTTTTTATTAAATAAGTAGTAAAAAACTGAAATGAAAATTAGCATTCCAAAATAAATTCATTTTAAAAAATTTGGAAAACAATTTGTTAGAAGCATGCCAAACTAGCAAATTTATAAAGGCCAAATTGTATAATTTTTCAAAAAAGTTTCGAATAGAAAAATTTTGGAAAAAGTGCTTGAATGGCAAATTAAAACGTGATTGAACAATGAAATGCGGTAAAAGACCAGCCAACACCACAAATTCACACAGACTTACCCTTTGCTCAGCCGGAACCAGCAAACCTTTCTCAACTGCTTTCTGTAGATCATAGCAGTTCTTTTCATCCGTGCTGTCGACAATCTTACCAGCTACGGCATCCACTAGTCCGGAAGCGATCGCGGATGTTAGTGGGACAAATTTTCCAGCACTATGTGGTTCTTTTAAATGGTGGATGAAGGATCAATCAATCCAGCTGTAATGGCTTCAGCCAAGGTGAATCTCTTGCGGCTCAAAACATCTGGGTTTATTTGGAATGGATCAGAGAAACAGCCAGTTGTTGGGTTGTACAAAGCAAATCTCAATGCCTCTAGTAAACTGAAGGCACGCTTTGGTGTCACAATCAACCCAGTATCATAAGCTTGTTGGAGAGTACACAACTTTGATGTCTTTGTATCCAAGACATTGGCTTTGTCTGAGTCCATAAGGCCTTTTCTGAATGCCTCTGGGAGACGGACAAGTTTGTCCTTTTGATTGTCTTTGATTAAAGCTGAATCGGGGTCGATGTGACCAGCAGTAGTTGCATCTTTCAATGTCATTGCTTTTGGAGGTTGATCGGTTTCTTCAGGAATTACGGTCAATTTTCCGGTTGACAAGTCTAGACTTTGACTCTCTACAGCGTTGTCAAAACTAATTGGTTCTTTGACGTAAATTACATATGGATCAAATGTAAAGAATAACGCTTTTGGATCGACTAAAGCCCGCTTTGTAACATCAACAGTTCCTTCTTCAATACAACTTCTCAAAGGAACAAATTTAAAGGTATTGAAATCGCGAATGACGGCAGTTTCTGGGTTAATTATATCGAATTTAATAGCCTCATCGAGAGACATTTCCCGTGGTTTTGAAATTACTACACTGACTGGTGATTGGCTCAACAATTCAATACTGTCTTGTCGTTTTGTGATTGGCTTTTCTGAAACAGGTCTCAAAACAGTAGCAAGAAGACCACGGTTCAAAGCTGCCTCGTAATTGTAAGAAGTCTTTGTTTTTGGATCAAATACTCGTCCCTTAACAACGTCAATGTCTCCATTTTCAATAGCCTGTCTCAAGGAATACTCGTTTCCAGTTACAAGATTCTTGAAAATGGTTGTCTGTGGGTCGATAAGTCCTTTCTCAATAGCTTCAGCTAGATTCAAGTATTCACTAGAAGTAGGGTCTATGAATTTAGCAGTTTCTTGTTTATATAGTGCATGCGGATAACAGTTTCAAGAGTAAGAAGTTTCCTGTTTGAAACAATATATCCTCTATGCCGAGCTTCTTGAAGATCTAGTCTCGTTTTTTCATCTAGAATGTATGTACCTTCCAAGTCGTCAATAATTTTTTCTTGAATGGCATTGCCAAGACGGATATACTTTCCGGTCTTATTGTTCTTAACCAAACTAGATGATAAACTGACAATATCTTCCACACAAGCCTCTCTCAAAGTCAAAGTTCTTTCTGTAACTGGATGGATTATCTTCTTAGTTTTCAAGTCATAGAAGCCCATTGCCAAACATTCATAAAGTCCAAATCCAGCTGATTCGATGTCAACAATTAATCCCAAAGTCATAGCTTCACTCAAAGGAATGAAGACATCACTTCCAGGTTCTCTGAAGACACCTTCTCTACGGTCAATAAGTCCAGCACTGCAAGTCTCAGTTAAAGTTAACATCTTCTCATTATGCTCATCAAAGTAGCAAGGAAGTTGATGATTGACAATAAATTTACGTATTGCTTCAAGAAGGGTGATTTGACGGCCGGTTTTGGTGTCCGTAATCTTGCCACTCTTTTCATTATAAAGACCTTGATGGATAGCTCTTTGAAGACTAATGGGAGCTTTGCTATCGACTAAAATTCCTACATCGAAAGCATGTTTAAGAGTAACTGTCTGACTATTGTATGTAACTCTGGCGGTCTTTGGATCGATAACTCCAGACCTTGTAGCTTGTTCTAGATTAATATCTTTGTAAAGACCAGTTTTAAAGTCCCTGATTTGAACAGATTCAGAATCAATAAGTTTGTCTTCCAAAACCTTAGCAAAGGATAGTTTCAAGCCAGTCTTAGGATCAGTAAATAGTCCATCGTTTTCTGTATAAACATTTTTAACAACAGCTTCTGAAAGACTTAAAGGTTTCTTCAATTCAACAAGAATTCCCTTATCTAAAGCCTCACGGAAATCAATTGGCTGACCATCTACATCAGTTACTCTTCCTTCCTTACCATCTACAAACCACTTTCAATAGCCAATTTGAATGGTAAAATTTTTCCTTCTTGACTCACAACAGTCGATTCAGGGTCAAGGATACCTCTACGAATGGCACTTTCAGTTGAGAGTTTTTCGCGTGTGATTGTGTTACTAAACTGTCCAGTTTTGGGGTCATAAAGACCACCATAAACTGCATCTGGAAGACTTCGTTTACGTTTGTTGGGAATCAAAATTCTATTTTCAAGAGCTTCAATGAAGTTCAATTTACCTCCAGTATATGGATCAATTACTAATCCAGCAATTGGATCAACATAACCTAATTTGATAGCTTCAGCTAACGAAATAATTGATTCAGATTTTGGATCGAAAATTATCATTTCACTTGGTATGATCTTTCCTTTGAGCAAGGCATCTTTGAGAGAAAGGTTTTCTCCGTCAATAGTAAATGTTCCAGCCACAGGGTCATATAAGCCCCGTAGAAGACAATCTACCAAGGAAAGAGGAGATTTGGTACTAACAAGATATCCTTTTACAAAAGCTTGATCCATTGTAAGCTGAGGTTTCTGAAGTGTACTTTTGACCGGGTCAATTAGACCACTTTCAATAGCAGCTTTAGCTGGAACCAGGATACCTTTTTCTTCATCATTTACCAAACAAGTATCAACTTCAATAAAACCAGATTTAATGGCATTTTGAAGAGTCTGCTCTTCACCAGTTGCTGGGTTCAAGAAAAGACCCTTCTGAGGATCATAGTATTCTCTTTGAAGGATTTCGATCAAACTCCAAACTACATGATCTGTATGGAGGATCTGTCTTTCAATACTGACATCGAAAGGTAGCAATTCATTGCCTTGTGTGTCCTTAATACGACCAGTTTCTTTGACAACAATGTTATCCTCAATAGCATCATCCAAAGACAAGGACCTTTTGTTGGCGGTATCAACAATAAGTGAAATCTTAGGATCAACCAAACCAATTTCAATTGATTTTTGTACATCAACTTGATTCTGTGATTCTGAATCGAAAAGTTTACCAGATTCAGGATATACAGACCTTTCTTAACAGCGGCTTCCAACGAAATTGGTTTTCTAGATCCTGGCACTAAGAAGCCTAACTTATAGGCATCTTCCATTGGAATTTCACGGTTTGTTTGAATATCCAATAGAATTCCACGCCTCAAATCCACAACGCCCAACTCAATTGCCATACGCAAGGGTATAACTTCACCACTGACAGGGTCCCTAACTGAAATGGATTGGATATCGATATCTCCACTATTTATAGCATCACTGATTCTAACTTCATCTCCATCTTCAGTTTTTACAAATCCTGTATCAGGATTAATGACGTCTTCAATTGAATCTAGTTTATCAGACTTTGGAACACCTCGAATTATCCAATTACGTTCAATACACTCAAAGAATGGTACTTTCTTACCAGTCCTTGGATCCACCATATGACCTGTGTGCTTATCAAGTAAAGGACGCTCTAATGCAACATCCAAAGTTTCATAGACACCTTTGCTAAAGTTCTTTACGAGGATGGTATTGGAGTCAAAGACATTGGTTTCAAAGACAAGGGTTTGGAAAGATACTTTCAGACCTGTTACAGGATCAGTGAAGTATCCGTTTTCAGGGTCATACAGTCCCATGTTTGTTAAATTATCCATGGACAGAGTTTCATCAGCACCAATAAGATAAGAGGGCTTTTGAAGAGCGACTAGATTGTCTTCAATAACTTTAACTTCATCAAGAGGAGAAAGTTGATTTTCATCAAGAAGTTCTTGAACATTTTGAGGTTGTTCTTCTCCATCAATGACTACTTTGCAAGACTTGGGATCTATGATGTTTTGAGAAATAGCGTCACCGATTGGGAGGTTTTGAGGAATTTCGGGTTTACTTTCAGAAGGTTTAGATACAACACTTTTGATGGCATCGGTTAAAGCCATGCCAGCAAGGACAGGGGCTCCAACAACAGCAAGAAGACCGGTTTTAGCGGCATCTTTAATATTTGCAAGTGTGTCAGAAGGCTGCGACTCGGATTGAATAAGCCTTTCTGTGACTGTTGTATGGTTTCTACAGGGTGTTTGTGTAGTTCCACTGGGTGTTTGTGAATTTCTGAAGGCTGGGACTCTGATTGAATCAGCTTGTTGGTAATTGTAGTGATTGGTTCTTCTTGCTTGGGCTTAGAAGTTATTTCTTCAGTGTTAATTGTAGTTCTTGTGATTGTAAGTGTTCCTGACGTTGGTACTTTTTCATTTTCAGAATCCTTTGGAGAAACATCCTCCTCCAACGGCTTGATAGCTTCGGATGAAGGAGTTGTTTCAACTTCTGGAACTTTTGGTTCTTCTGTTGAAGTAACAGTAGTTGTGACAGTTGTGGTAGTAACAGTTTCAGAAGATGGGATTTCTTCACTTTCAGAAGGTTTAGGGACTTCCTTTTCAATGGAAGTAGTTTTTGTAATTTCAGAAGGCTTGTCGACTTCCTCTTCAGTGGAAGTAGTTGTTTTTGTTATAGTAGTGGTAGTAATAGTTTCAGAAGATGTGGTTTCATCAATTTCTGAAGGTTTGGGGCTTTCATTTTCGGTTAAAGTTGTTGTGATAGTAGTGGTGGTAACAGAAGATGGGACATCTTCAGCTTTAGGAACGTCCTTTTCAGTGGAAGGAATTGTTGTGACAGTTTCAGAAATTTTAGGAACATCTTCAGTGGAAGTAGTTGTTATGACAGTAGTGGCTTCAGAAGGTTTGGAGACTTCTTCTTCAGTTGATGTTGTTGTGACAGCAGTGGTTTTAGAAGGTTTGGGTACTACCTCTTCAGTGGAAGTGGTTGTTATAACAGTAGTGGTTTCAGAAGTTTTAGGGACTACCTCTTCAGTAGAAGTGGTTGTTGTGACAGTTGTAGTAGTAATAGTTTTTGAAGATGAAATTTCTTCAACTTCAGAATGTTTGGGAACTTCCTCTTCAGTGGAAGTAGTTGTTGTGACAGTAGTGACTTTAGAAGATGGGGTATCTTCAACTTTAGGAATTTCCTTTTCAGTGGTGGAAATATCCTTAAGAATTTCTTTTTCAGATGGAGTATCTTCATCTCCAGAGGCTTAGAAATTTCCTTTTCAGTGGAAGTAATTGTGGTAGTAGTAACTGTAGTTGTGGTCAAAGTTCCAGAAGAAGTAACTTCTTCAGAAACTGTCTTTACTGTGGAGACTTCAGTTGCTGGTAAATCTTCTACAATAGGCTCTTGTGGAAGAGTTTCCTTAACTTCCAGAGAGTTATCTTCAATAATTTTAACATCTGTAACTTTATCAACAACAGGTTGCTCGGTAAGTAAATCTAATTGCTCACTTGTAGGCTCCTTAGAAAATACTTCCACTTGCTCTTCTGTGGGGGTCTTGACAACGATGGGTTCCTTAGAGAAAACTTCAACTTGAGAATCATCAATCTTAGGCTTTTGGGCAGCATCTACCTTGGACTCATCAATTGAATCCTTAGGTGAACTTGGAGCAAATACTTCAACTTGAGAGTCATCAACAGGTTCACCTACAACAGGATGACCTTGTTGGGGATCTAAAATATGATCCTTAATCTTCTCTTGATTTAAGAAGTCTTCAGTAGATTGAATAATTGAGGGTTTATCTTCTTTTGAAGGGCCAGTTAACAAAGAGTCCTCAGGATTTTGTTCCTTCGAAGTATCCTTTTCTTCAGGACTCTTTACAACTGAGACCGTTTTTTCTACTGTAATAACAGGCTCTCCAGAAGTTTTTGTAATTGTGGTAGTAGTTGAGGTTATTGTAGTTACAGACCCTTCTGATGTTACTGTAGTAGGTTCTGAAACTTCCTTAACAGTGGTCACATCAGCATATTCAGATGTATCAGGGGAAACCTTCGAAGATTCTGTGATAGTAGTGACTGTGGTTTGTTCAGTAATAACAGGACAAATTTCAGAAGACTCTGTGACAGTAGTGACTGTGGTTTTTTCAGTAGAAATTGGACCAGTTTCAGTAACAGTAGTTACTGTTGTTTGTTCAGTTTTCACTGGACATATTTCAGTGGGTTCTGTAACCGATGTTACAACTGATTTTTCTGAAGATACAGGGATAAAATCTGAAGATTCAACAAAGTAGTTGTAGCTGTTTCTTCAATTGGGAAGGTCTTAGAAATTTCACTAGTTTTTGTGACTGTAGTGACTGTTGTAGTTAATGATCCAGTTTGTGTAACTTCTTGACTAGAGGTAATGGTTGTAGTGGATTCTGGAGTCTCTACTAGTTCTACTTCGACAGGGGTCTGTTTTTGAGGTTTTGGCACTTGAGAGATTTCTTTCTCACTTTCAATAAATGCTTCAACGCCCTTTGCGATATTTGAAAGAGGTTTATCATCGACTACGTCGACAGGATGAGATTGAATTTCTTTTTCAATGAAAGTTTCTACTTTCGAAGGGAATGTAACAATTGGTTCAGTGGAATCTACAGTGGTAGGAGTTTGCGGCTTTTCAGGAACATTGACAAATTCAAACTCTTCATCAGGGTTGATGGTAACTTCTGTACGCTTGGTAACAGTTTCAATTACTTGGTAAGGCTTATCTTGTTCAATAGTTTCAATGACTTTTTGTGTAACTTTAACAGTTTTTTCAGGACTGCTCTCACGAGAAGTTGGCTTTTGAGCTCTGGGTGGTGGAGTAGGTTTGTCGTCTTTCTTAACTACATTCTTGACCGCATTTGCTACAGCCATACCTGCTAAGACAGGGGCACCGACAACAGCCAGTAGTCCCATTTTAGCAGCCTTCTTTATATCAATTGGGGAACCTGATTTTGGCTTAAGAGTTCCAGTTTGTGGATCAATGATGCCTTCTTTTATACCATCTTGCAATGTTTGAACTTTTCCTGATGTTGTATCATAAATGATCTCATTTGGATCAATGATTTGTTCTTTGATGGCTTCTTCTAAGTTAACTAATCGACTTGGATCTTTAGGATCACGGAATTGTTTAGATTTTTCATCATAAATTGTCTCAAAAGCTTCGGTAATTGTAAGATTACTGGTGGAAGTGACTGAAGTAGGTTGTTTTCCAGCATCAACTGTGGATATTTCAAGAATTCCAGAGTTGACTGCTTCCTGAATAGGTATTTTTCTACCAGAGTTTGATCATCATAGGTTCCTTGAGCAACATCAACTAAACCTTGCTTCACAGCTTCGGAAAAGTCTTGTTTTATTTCTTTGGTAGCTGTGGTGTTCTTAGTCTCTGACTCGTTAATTAAAATACCTTGTTCTTTAGCATCTTCAACACTGATGATTTCACCAGTTTGGAGATTTTGAATTTCAGAGCTGGACACCATAGCGTATCCTTTCACCAATTCAATAGTCTTTGTGGTGACTGTGTGAACAGATGTACTGGTTTCTGTTATAGAAGTAATGGGACCAGATGAGTGGGACACCACAAATTTAGGCAAAGGCTTAATGATAAGAATACCAGATTCAACAGCATCCTTCAGTGATAAGGGTTCGTTAGTTTTTGGATGTTTCATAGAACCAGTCTGGGTATCTATGAGATTTTTGTCAATAGCATCCATTACCTTAATCGCATCAGCATTTGGGGGATATGGAATCGACATTATAAAGTTCTCGTCTATAGCTTTCTGTAGAGGAATTTGCTCAGTAGTGATTGGATGGGTAATAGTCTTTGATTTGATGTCAACAATACCCTTCTTCACAGCTACAGGGAAAGTCATACCTACTGGAGGAACATCTGGAAGGGGTTTCTTTGGATCCTTCAAATCAAACATGTATTTGTCCACAGCTTCAAGAAGATTAATTTTTCCTTGAACTAAAGATGAGTTCTCATCTAGAATTTTGTCAGAAATGGCTTCTTCTACCGTGCAAACCTTAGGTTTCAAAAGTTTTGATCTTGGATCAAGTATTTCACTAATAATGGCTTCCCGAATAGTCAGAGGAGTTCCAGTTTCAGGATGGAAAATTTGAACAGTTTCTGGATCAATTAGGCCTTGTTCTCGTAGTTTTGGTATAGAGAGGCTTTGGGCAAGTGGAACCAACAAATGATTTGTGCTGGCTGGGTCAATTACATTCTTTTCTACAGCTTCTTGAATACAAAGGACATCTCCGTTTTGAGGATTTACTATATAGCCCTTAGAACCATCGAACAAATCTTCTCTAATGCTTCTGAAATTGAAACTACATCACCCGATGGTGTTACAAAGTTCTTCTTATCTTCAAGAATTTCACAAGTAGGCTTATCAATAATGCCGAGTTCCACGGCGTCTTTTGGTTTAACAATTTTCTTTCTGATCTTCTGAAGGATGACTATTTTTGACTCTCTTTCAGGACTAGTTGATTTAGAGAAATTACTGTGTTCTTCATCAATACTAGGTTGTTGACTGGTAATAATGCGCCTTATGCGTTCACGTTCAGGACTTCTTTGACTAGGAGTTGATGCTTTAGAGGAATTCAATGAAAGTTGGTCACGAGATACCAACCCTCTTTCATATGCAAGTTCAATAGGAATTTCTTGGCCAGTTTGTGGATCTGTTACGAATTTCACAGTTCTCAAAGCGCCCTCTGCTGCTATCAATGGAGCACCTATTACACTCAAAATACCAAGATTGGTAGCGGTGATAAGATCAATGTTACCATCAATCATACCAGTTTTTGGGTCAAGAATTCCTGTATCTATAGCTTCAGAAATAGTAAATATTCTACCAGTTTTAGGTTGAGTTATTTTAACAAGACTAGGATCAATCAAACCTTCAGCTACAGCTGTTAGAACATTTTCTGATTTACCAGTTTCTGTAAATATAACAAGGGCTGTGGATGGATCGTAAATTGCTCCAGGAGCGATTTGCAAAGGTTCTGGACTTAAAATTTCCTTGGTCGTAGTTGTAACTTCAGTGAATTGAGGAGTGCTACTATCAAGACGTCCGGAAACTTCGATTATATGTGGTTGTCCTGATACTTTTGTTACTTTCATTACTTTCTGATTAGTTGAATCTACAGCAGGTGGATTTTCGAGAATAATTTTCCCATTTGTAATGGCTTGAGCCATGGTCCAGTCACCATAGTGACCTGTGCTATCCAAAACCTTCTTCTCGAAACTACGTGCAACAGACATTTTCCTGCCATTTTTGGGATCTAAAACACTTACAGATTTGCTGTTTAAGATTTGTAGGTTTATACTTCTTCAAAACTAACCAGACGATCTGTTCCTGGCACAATGAATAATCCTGTATGAGGATCAAATAGGTTTTGTTCAATGGCTTGTGAGACCAACCAGCCTTCCGGTGGCAGTTCATAGAGCTCACGTTCCACACTGTCCCTTTCAGTCTTTTGTGGAATTGGTACATCGATATTCTTTTCAATTACAGTTTGAGACTTCATGTTTATGGTGTCAGTTTGTGGAACTATTTGTTTGGTAATAATTGTCAAAGTGGATTTCTTTGTGGGTTTTGTCATTGGAACTGGTGAGCTTTCATCATTGTCTGGAGCTAAAAGTCCGTAACTTAAAGCTTGTTGGACAGAGAATGTTTCACCTGTTTTAGGGTCTTTGAATAATTGTCTGTCTTCATCAATGAAACCTTGCTTGACAGCTTGAGTGAAGGTCAATGTCTTTGAACTGACATATTGAGGAGCGTCACTGGAGGTTACAGTCACATACCTTTTAATTGTTTTGGTTACTGTTTCTGTGGTCAAAGTTATACTCAATAAACTACTTAACAATAAGGCACCTTCTGGTGTTATCAGTTTCTTTTCAATGGCTGTGTTTAATGGGATTTGAGTTCCTGTACTTGGATCAATGAGGTAACCTGATTTTGGATCAATTAAATCATTCAAAACTAGTTCAAGAACTGATAATTCAACTCCTTTACTATCATAGACACCAATCTTTCTTTGGAACATATCATAGACTTCAGGACGAACTAAACCATCGTCCAAAGCTTTCTGTAAACCAACCCAATTACCCTTTCCTGAATCAATGCAAAATTCACCGTTCTTCTTACGAAGAATATCCTTGCTTATTGCTGAATTGAAACTGACAAATTCTCCACTATGTGGATCTCTGAAACCGTCAATTTCAAACAAAGATTTCTGAGAAACCGAACTAATAAGGCCACGGTCGACAGCTTCCGGGATTGTTATTATTTCACCAGTCTTCAAGTCCTTATACCTGACTTCAGCTGGCAAAATAATACCATCCGCGAAGCTGCATCTAAGGTGACTAGTTCACCTGCTTGCTTCGTAATGCATTTAAAGTTATTGTCATCTAAAACACCTGCTTCAATAGCTTGCATGATTGTGAGTTTTGTGCGTCTCATAGGACTTGTGATCAGTCCATTATTGTCCAAAAGGTTCAAGTCTACAACGTCTTTTAAAGTGAATGGTTTGACAATCAACAGTCGGTTCTTGGCTTCAATAAATGTCAACTTTTCTTTAGTTGTTTGATTTACATATCGACCGGTTTTTGGGTTCAAAACACCCAATTTCAAAGCTTCGTTTAGAGTCACCTTAACATCATTCTTTGTGTCTACAATTTCCCTTACATTTGGGTCTACTAATTGGTTCGCAATAGCCGAGTCAAGTCTAAAAGTGTCCCCAGAATTTCTATCCGCAATCCATCCGTTAGTCGCGACCAATCCGTGGCTAATGGCATCTGACAGACACAAAGCATTCGACTTTATGGCTACGGATTCATGTCGGATTAGGTATCCGCGTTCATAGGCCTCAGCTATGCTTATAGTTTGACCTGTTTTGAACCTATACAACCCGGTTTGTGTGTCAACGTCACCGTCCGTAATGGCATCGGCTATACTCTTCGGACTTTCACTTCCTGATTCTAATCTACTACTACTAATTATTTGTTCTACCTTTATACGTTTCTCCGCGGTTTCATATCCGTTTTCAGCGTCCATAACATCCTTTTGTTGCAAGAGTTTTGCTGCAAGGGTTGGATCGATTGCTCTTAGCTTAATAGCTTCGTGGATTGTCATTTTCTTGCCATTTATGATTATTTCTCCCGTACGAATGTCTAATAACCGTAGATGGATTGCTTCACCGACTGTTAGAACTCGTCCAGATTGTGGATCTAGAATCCCTGGAGTGTTCAACAATTGTTCACCACTATCATTTTGAATGCGCTTCAGACTTCCATATTTGTTATTGCTTGGAAGCTGCTTAGATGGAGTAGTTTCTCGACTATTAGTCGTCGTTTGTTGGATGAAGTTGGTGATGTTATTTTTGATGTACTATATCTTGAATTAGTTTTGAATTAAAGTTAGATTTGTTTGTTAGAAAAGTTTAGTAAAGTGTACTTACTGTGATGTGCTGTACGTTGTGGTGTAGATTTCGTGTTCATTTTGGGATACTTGACCATCGCCAGTTGGTGCATTGCTTCCCAAATTGAATTCTACGCGGTAGGTTTTAAGTGGTCTTTGAATACTTTCGGCATATCGCTGGAAGGAGATATTTTTATTAGATTTTGAAGTTTTAATGAAATTGTTTTTTTTAGATGACCTGGGATTATTAATTTCTTGAATCCTTAGGATTACAAACATTATGCAAAGCTTTTTATTTGCCACAAATTCTTAATTCATTCGTAACTCTCACGTTTTTTGGATAATGTCCGTAATCCTAGAATCCATAATTGCAGAAAAATAAAATAAATATTTAAAATTAGCATATAAATATATATCACAAAAAAATCTTTTAATTATTTTAGATATTTTCTATAGGTCAGCCTTTACAAATTATAGGATGCACGATATATGTAAAAGCTGATACCTGAGACCGCGAAAGAGACGTATAAATGGAGTGTATTTCCAAATGGAGTGTATTTATTGTAAGATGAATTGAATGTCACTCAAACAGTGTTTTGGGGAGTGAGCAGGAGCTTCTCTTTCTCTTGATGGCATTGAAATTTGACTCAATTACACTCAATTTATTGTGAGATTAATTGAATATCACTCAAATAGTGTTTTGTGCAGAGTGCAAGAGTTTCTATTTCTTTTGATGGCAGTGAACTTTGAAGGCTGGAACTCAGTATGCAAGCCGAATGCTCTACAACTAAGCTATGAGCTCCATTAAGAAAGAGACACACATATATTCATATGAGATATTTCTATTTCATGGTCTGAAACGTTTTGTCGTTTTATCAGCGCCATCTGTTTTTCTATTTTCATTTTTTCAACTTTAATATGTTGGAATGCTAAAAGAAGCGTTGTAATGTTTTTAAGTTTAAAGATTTTCTTTAATAAATTGTAAAATTTATTTGCACTGTTATTTTTATTTATGTTATTTTTTAAAATTTTTGAAATACTTTTTGATAAAAATGCAGTTTTACATTTATAAAATATTTCAAAAATCTAAATTAAATATAATAAGAAAATATATCAATTTTTTATTATATTTTTAAAATTGCTGGTAATTGAAATATTTTATTTGCAATATTTGAAATAATAAAATAATTAGAAATAATATAATTTTAATTTACAAACTTTTATCTTTCGTAATAAAAAACGTTAATTGTTGCTAATATTAAAAGTTATATTATTAGTTAGAAAAGCTCGTAGAGAAAAGAATTATTTATAATAAAAATTCTAAAAAGATAAGAAATCAAATATTGACATTTTTTATAAAATTTGGGGAAATATTTCAAAAATTGAGATTAGAATTCTTGACAGACCGGTATTTTTATCGATTTTAATTTCAAAATACGCTATAAATCATATAAATTAAGGAATAACAATAAAACAAACGTATTATATCACGATCAGCAATTACTCTTAATTATAAACTTACTTGGAACTAATTTATATTCAAAGGTCTACAATTTTAGAATTGTGTCATTTTTGAAAATAAATTGAATTATAAATAGTATCAAGTAAGTCCTAAATCAAAGTATATTTACCAATCAAAGCACGTAATATACCACAAAACAATTGATTCCCACGGCCAAACCCGCAATGAAATCATCATTAAAGTTTAATTATACAAAAAATATAAGAATTTCAAAAGATTAGATAAAAAAATACCTCAAATTCGTAAGAAAAATCGTATTCCTCATCATGAAAACTTGTTTTCTTAATAATCACTTCGTTTTTCACTTCCATGTTTTTCTCACTCATATTTTCATTTAATATGCACTTTTATTTATACCACAAACATATTCTTAATCTTTTTGTAGAATTTCTTAAAATTTCTTACGAAATTTTCAAAAAGAATGTTTTTTTTCTTAAAAATTTTCTTCTTTCTATCTTTTTTTTGTACTGAAAAAAAATATAATTATTCAAATATATTTGACATTGAAATTTCACTTTCGTGTATTTTTTTTTTAATATTTTTAATTTAATTAACGCCGACGACCGACCAACTAAAATTCTACGTCATGAACTCTTCTATCATGCCAATCGACTCGTCCGAGCTACGAAATCATACTAGAAGTTCCGGAAAGCTTTCATGTTTGCTCTTCATTCATTGGAATTTTGTCTGCAATCGAGGACTTTGTAAATTTCAAATATAAACTATGTCAGCTGGATAATCATATGGTTGGGTTCTTTCTCTACAAACATTGGATCAACTTAGGAAAAAGCTCTAACAATTTCTATCAAAAATGGAACCGCAAATTCTTCAACAGGATTTCCTGACTTTTTATGAGAATATGTTTTTATCAGAAAACTTTTTTTTGTAGAAATTTAAATTCTTTTTAGAATTGTTAGTAGAGCTTGAAATTTGTTAAATAAAAGAGAAATTTATAGCAGAAATTTATAAATGGCTTCAAAATTTACAACAAATAAAATATTTTTGTTTGTAGAATTTGAATTTTTTTATTAAAATTGTAAGTAAAAGAAAATAACAAGAAAAAATTTTAAAAGAGATTTTTTTGAATCTCTCTCATTCAGATTAAGAGAAATTTAAATTCTTCTTTTAAAAGTCATAAGAGAATTTCCTGTTTTCAATAAAGAGAACATTATTCTAAATATTTGTTAGAAAGAGAAACATAGGTTTTCTCAAAAACTTTTCGTCTAAGACATTTTTTAGTATAAAGTAAAATAAAGTAAAATAAGAAAATTAAGAGAATAATATTAAAAGAGTAATCATCGATAGAGACATTTATTGAATCTCTTTAATTGCCATTCTTGTTCTCTTCTTAAATAAGTCTCTTCAAAATATTGAATAAAGAGAAATTCATATTATACTTTGAAATAGTGCTGAAAGAGAAATTTATTATGTTTTTCTTATCTATCTTTTTTTAATTTAATTAGATAATGAAAAGAGAAGTTTCTCGTATTTTTTAAAAGGACATAATATTAAAATTAGAGAAGATGAGAAATAGAGAAAATTGAATTCTTCTCTTACTTTTGTGAGTAAAAGAAGAAGTACAACTTTTTGAAAAATTACGAAAAGAATTTTTTTAATTTGTCTTTTTAGCAAACATTTTTAAAGATATTGTCTATGATTAAGTTTTACTAAAATATATTATTGTATTTGATTTCTCTTCAAAGTATGAAATAAGAGAAAATAATAAAACAAAATTAATTTCTTTATAGAAAAGGAAAAAGTTAATGTGGCTTTACGAAAGTGAAATTTTCATCTAACATCTATCCATATTTTTTTTTTCAATAATCTTAGAACTTTTGTAATGAAAGACAAAATTCAACCGAATAAGAGAAATATTTCTATTATAAAGAGAAATTTATTGTGAGTCTCTTTTTTCTATAGGAGAAAAGAGCATGTCTCTCCTGTTTTTTTTTTTTAAGAATCTTAGGACTTTTGTAATATAAGACAAAATTCAACTGAAATTATCTATTTGAATGATATTGTGTTTGCTCTTGTGAGATGAGCGAAAAGAGAAATATTTCTATTATAAAGTGAAATTTAACATTCAATCTTAAACTTTTGTAATATAAGACAAAATTCAACTGAAATTATCCATTTGAAGCAAGATTAATATTTCTAGTAGAGAAATTAACATTCAACTTAAAAAATTCAAAATAATCTTGTATTCTATAAACTTGAGCATTACATACAATTTTTTAAAAATAAACAAAAATTATAATGACTAATTTAAAAACAATATTTAACTAAATTAGTCACAGAAAAAAACATAATTAAGAGCAGATCCATTTTAAAACATCTTGAATTATAATTTATTTAGAAAAAAACAAATTCTATAAAACAAATATGTTCCATTACCCTTAATTAGTTCCATCTCATAAAAAACATGATAAGAAGAAAAATCGACCAGAAAACTAAATTCCCTGAAACACAAAATAGTTTCTTTGGCACCAGAAGAAATTTATTTCCTCGAAACATTTTTGACAATGCACTTTGACTTTGGGTCGTAGCAAAAAAGAAGACGATATATTTTCAACTCTACTTGACATTTTCTACATAAATTAAAAGTTTATATACAAAAAAAAAAAGAATTAACCTTCAGAACGCGGAATAACTAAAAATAAAACATATGTTAATAAAAATTAGAGTCGGAATCGCTCTAAAATCTAAATCAACTCCAAAAATTCAACCTTGAAAAAAGATTTTGTATTTGGGAACTGGAAATTGCACCGAACTTTATGAAGTCATCACTTTTAAAATAAAAACCGGTGCTTGATTCTAATTATCATAGGAATTCCTCTTTCGATCGATCTAATTTTTTTTAGAACTTTTTTTATATATATTTTATTTGTTAAAACTGCTAATCTAATCTAAGACATTTGTTTTTAATTTGAATTTTTCTTTTCTGTTCAACACTAGAATATTTTTAGAATCTGTTCGTTGACACATTTTAGAAATTTATTTTATTCGAAATTTGTTGTCAGCCCTTGACAAAAACCACGTTGAGTCGATTGACATGATAGCGATGTCGTCGCGGTATAAATAGTGACGTGACCGACGACGAGACATTCTAATAATCTCTCAAAATACCTTCAAATTAACAAAAAAAAATAGTGTACAATAAAAAATACCGCGATGTTCACACAGCGACTATATTTTCGAAACTGAATCGAATCGAAACGATACGAAATCGAGTAGATACTTTTTACTTTGAATCGTGTAGATACTTTTTTTTGTGAATGGAAGAAGTTCGTACATACTCGGGCTTGAGGAGCGTATGCGTACTTTTTTCTTCTGACATCATTGTTTCTTAGATTCTTTACTTTTTATTAACATCTTTAATTGGTTTGAATATTAGTTAGAAATTAATTAGGTGGACCAGTTAATTAATTCAGATACATTTAAATTATATTCTAAGAGTATTTTAGAATATAAAAATATTTTAGGTAGAATTTCGATATAATTTAAAACTAAATATATACACAAACTGAAGTGTTGATAAAAATAAAAGCTCAGGTGATATCATTCAATGGAGTTTTGACAGTTGGAGAATATATTTTTTGTTTTTGTTTCGGTTTCTGGGAGTAATTCAAGGTAAAATAATGGTGACTTTGTATATTTTTTGCTCTGACTGATAAAGGTAGCTTTAGCGGGTATTACACACAAAAATAGTATTTGTTTTTATATTTTAGTTGCAAAAAAGTATTTATTTTTAAATAAACATTATAATTTAATGAATTAAGAACTTTTGAAGGAAAAATATTTAAATTTCTTGACTTTTGTCTGTAAAAAACGTTATATTTTATAGACTTTACATTAATTTATAAAGCATTTCTTTAGATCTTATGGTTTTTGAAATGTGTAGAAAAGATATTTTATTCAAGCATTCAAGAAAATTATATATTAAAATTCGAAAATGACAGCGTTTATGATATATTCTATAGAAAAAGAAATAACCTATAAAATATATAGTACACTTCAGAATTTGTCAAAGGATCTTTGAGTAGTGCTATAAATAATATAGCCTTCACTATAAATTAAAAGAATAAATCAACAATCAACAATTTTGAAGTTGATCTCATCATAAAGTACGGCAAACATCAGAATTTAATAATTATTTAAAAAGTACGGAATTTTAGAATCTATAGCATAGAAAAAAGAGTAGTAAAAAAAATATTTCAAATATATAGGACAAACCTTTCAAATATAAATATATTTATTCTATGTTTAAGAAAATATGGAATCCATGATAAACATATGATAATTCTAAAATTGTCCTATATAATTTATAGGATTTTCTATAAACACACCAAAAATCTTTAATTTTTATATGATTTCAAATAAATCATAAAAAACTGAAAAAGTTATTTAAACAAGATTTGAAAGTATTTAAAAAGAACTATATATTGCATATAAGTCACATAAAATCGAAAAATAAGACTTCAATGTCCTATACAGGCACCTCAGTCGACGAGATTTGTCGACGACGACGCGAACTTTTTCAATTATCGACGACGGTCGGCGA
>HF689366.1:55596-81600 GCA_000341915.2 Megaselia scalaris
AAAATATGAGAGGAGAATTGAAATTTACTCTTCTCTTACACAGCGGAAAGACATTACAAAAATATTGTGTCAAATGTTAATTATATTATTTTATTTATTTTCTCTCCTAGAAATATTGCCTTATACAAATTTTATCTTTTAAAATAACACAAGAAATCCTCTTTCCATTTTGAAAGAGAAACTTATTTGTTTGCAATCTTCTCTTCAAAAGGAAGGAGAAATATGAAACATTTGTCTTTTAAAGAGAAAATTCTCTTATTGCCTTTGCAAAGAGAGACTTTCTCTTCAAAAATATCAGAGAAGAATTATAATTTGCTCGTTTTTTCTTATAAATAAAGAAATTACTCTTTCATTTTATAAAGAAGTTTTTTGTTTGCAATCTTCTCTTCAAAAAGAATGAAAGGAAATGTGAAACATCTGTCTTTTAATTAGAAAGTGCTCTTATTACAAAAGAGAAACTTCAAANTTATTACAAAAGAGAAACTTCAAAAATATGAGAGAATAAATGAAATTTGCTCTCTTTCTCTTTAAAAACGAAAAGGAATTACAAAAATAAAATTTTTATTATTTTCTTTATTTTCTCTTCTAGAAATATTTTTTATAAGTATTTTCTCTTTTGAAATAACAAAAGAAAAGCTTTTTTTTTCATTTAGAAAGAGAAAGTTATTTGTTTGCAATCTTCTCTTCAAACGGAAGGGAAAAATATGAAACTCCTGTTTATTTTTAAAGACAATGATTTCTTAGTGCAAAAATCTTTGCTCTAAGAGTAAATTGTAATTTGTTATCTTTCGTTTATTATACAGATATAAATTACAAAACTATATGTTGATATGTATACAAAAAATTACCCCACTGTCCATAATAAACAATAATTTAAATGAAACGCCAGGCATGTAAATTAAAATAGATAATTTGCATACAAACTTAATAGCTTCTGGTTTCTTTTTGTTAAAGGGATTCTGGTTTAATTTCAAGTATTTTCTTATCTCTTCAATAAAGAATTATTGTGTTCCATAATTGCGTGACAATATGAGCGAATATTTTGCCCCGGGTAATTAGCAGAATTGTTCATAAATTTAAATAAAATAAAAACATTAATCAACTTTTGAGACACATGACTTATCTTCATTCCGAAGAAACACTTTTAGACATGATGTCACTATGCAGTTATGAAGATATTTTTGTTATCTTTTTGATAAAAGTTGTGGTCACTTTTATGAGGCGACTTGATTTCTTTAAATAGTAAAAGGAAATTTACGAACAAACATACTTTGAAGTTTTTAAGATAGTTTATTTTTTGATTATATATATTTGTTTTTAACTAAACCACAAAAAAGTAAGTATAATTTTGAAGAAAATTAAAGTTTCAAGAAATATCGAAGACATTAGGAACAAATATTATAGAAATTACTCAAATGTCACTCAAAATATTGAGTAGAATTCAAAACTCATTCTCATTTATTTTTTAAAATTCTTTGATAAATCCTGTATAAATATATCAAAATTAAATAAAAAAATGTGTTTTACTTTTCAAATTGAATTTATTAAGACACAACTCAAAAAGGACTCAATTAATTGAGTGAAATTGGAAAAAGTCTTGTATTTTAATTTTTGTTTTCAATTAAATATTATATATTAAAACATATATGTGTACATTTCAAGAAAAACTAAAGGTAATATTATTGCAAGTTTATTTGTTATAAAAAATAAACTCATAACATTGAGTGTAACTGAAGCAATATATAGAAAATATTTTTAAAAAATTCGAAACTTTCTAATTTTTATTATTTGTAATATTTATTAATTTCAATAAATGATACAAATTACTTTTCAGTAAATTGAATTTCAAAAATTACTCAAAATATTGAGTTGAATTCAAAAATAAAAAAATTTATAATTATAAAATTTTCAATTTATGGAAACTTCTAAAAAACAGTTATATTATAAAAATAGACGAAAAATTAGCAATAAAAATACAAGATAAGATTAATGATAGCTTTTTTTGGCTATAAAAAAATTACTCAAAATTGACTCATATTATTAAGTGTAATTGAAGGGAAAATCATTTATTTGTTTCAGTAAAATTCAAAAATATATATTTCCAAATTTACGAACACGTATTCTTAAAATCCATTAAAAGTATTTATGTTACTCAAATATAACTCAAACTATTGAGTACAATTTAGGAAACAAATTGAGTGACTTCGAAAATTTTATTCTATATGATATAAAAAAGATTTACCTTCTTCCGTAAAAAAAACAGGATAACATTTTCAAAATTAAAACCAGGTCATCAAAAATATAGAATAATAAATAAAGACTCACCAATCCATCAGCTCCTTGACTTCGATAGCCGTTCTTAGTCTTTGCGACAAAGTATCCAGCAGTCTTTCGTATTTGGTATTCAACAAGTCTAATCGTTGACTGTATACTTCAGTGGCACCTGGATCAGCTCCTGGTGGACGCAGATCTCTTCTTGGCGGTGAGAAGGACGGACGAGCTTCCGTCAACCAATCGATATAGTGTAAACATTTTCCATCGTAGATCTTTTGTTGGTTAATTGTGTTGGTTAACGTAGGTTAAAAGTTAAAGGTTATATATTTGTTAATCGATTGTTTTAATAAGTTAAACTAATCTAATTATAGTAATCAATTAAATAGTGTGATTAAGTTATTTAGTGCTTTTTATTAAATTAAGTTGAAGTTACTTCTCTACCCATCCCAAATTTTGAATTTTAAAAAGCATTAAACTTTCTCTTTTCACATATTTCACGCTCTCACACACACACTCTCTCTTTGTTTTTAAGTTTTCTCTTTTTTTACCTAGAATATCTCTCATTCACACAAAATCCCAAGTTCTTACCTTAGCTTCACGAATTAAGCGGCCACCATCTTTGTTAACCTGTTCGATTTTTGGTTTGCGTTCAATTGCTGCACCGAGCATTTTCTAATTATATGTAATTTACGGTTAATTTAGGTGTGGTACATAATTTGCGTGATGATTTTGTGTATAACAAATTTTTTTTTGTGGGGATTAGAAAAAATACAATGTATTATTAGTAAAAAATATATGTAAAATATATTTATAAATAATATTATCTACAGAACAACTACAAATATATAACTACTTTTAAAAACAAACTACAAATTTACTACATTGTGCAAATCAACTACTACTTTTTTTTGTACAGAAATTGCTTCGAACTACTACAAAAATGGAAGTAAATATAAAAATAATATTTTTTAGGACGGACGAGATAGAGAATGGATATTTATTTACAAAGGACATAAAGCTACGAAACGAAGGACAAAATTAAGAAATTATTTTTCAAATTTCAACCCGCTACCGTTATTTACTTTGAAAAATAAAATTAAATAAAATAATAAATATTTTGTGTTTTTTGTTCGATTTTGCGATACTTTCTGGAAAATAATAGGTGCAAAATGATCGGAAAAGATCAAAAGTTTCTATTTTGGAAATTTCTTGCACAGGCTAAAAAATCATTCTCTGTTATTTAAAAAAGATTAGCATATCAATCAAGAGTTTCAATCAATTTTCGGGGCACACTGTCTTTGTATACTTACATCTAGTTCCAGGGCACTGGTCGCTGTGGGCATGGATGATAGCTTCTCAGTTGTACCATCGACCCAGGTCTCCTCCACAGACATACCTGATTGGAGATTTTTCAAAAGACCGATAGCTGATTCGCATGAGCGAAGTCTGGAATTAATGAAGTAAAGAATATTATGTGAGAATTTTATGGATTGCTTAGCGCGTTTATTTCTCTAATTTTCAGGTTCATTGGGTTTGGGAGAGACAGATGTTATAGGCATTTTCTAATTAATTATTTATTTTATGTTGGTAATTGTACATTTATGGAATGAAAGACATACACTTTAATTGCTAGATACATAAGCAAAAATGTAAATTATAGATCTGATATACATAAAAATTATGGGATGTCTGTAAACATTTTTATTATGTCACAACTTTATAAGTTATTATTTCTCTAATTTTCAGATGCATTTCGTTTGGGAGAGACATGTCTCTAATTAATAATTTTTTGTTGGTAATTGTTCATTTGAGGAAGGAATTATGTATATCCTAAGTATAAGAATGTACATCAGACGTATAAGACTAAATGACTGATCTGATATACATAAATATGTATGTGATGCCTAAAAACATAACTATGTTTGTCTTTTATTTTATTGCTGACAATCCTTCGACATAATCCAGCTAATTATGTTTGTCACAACTTTATAAAATAACATCTTTATTGAATTATGTTTGTGGTAGCTCTAAAAATGGGTGTTATATATAAATATGTATATGGCAACTAAATTTTGTTGGTAATTCCACATTTCAAGATAAAAATTTTAAAATATATATATGTCACAACTAAAACTTCTGTTCCCATAACTATTTTAATTATGTTTGTCATACTATCTTTATCATTATATAAATATAATTATGGTAGCTCAAAATATGGTTGTTATATACAAAAAAATTTATATGGCACCTGCATTTTGTTAAGTACATAAATATGTATATGACAACTATAAAATAATATATAATTATCTTCCTTGGGACATAAATATATAATACATAAAGTTTGTATGTAATAAACCTGAATATGACTAAATCCCTTTATAAGTATAAATACAGACGTTATTTACCTAACTTTCATAAAGTGCCTGTTTCATTCCTATATAATTTATTTAAACATATTTTATGTACGTTATGTATACTATATGCATAGCAATTATACCAAACTATTATACCAAATTTTCAAAAAAACCTACCTCTCAGCCAATTGCATACAAACTCCACTCCATCTGCTGTTCAATCTTTCAACAGCTGAATGAAGTCTCTTCAAGTCACCAAGAACTTTAGTTGGGACTCCCATTCTTCCTAGCTGCTCTGCGGCATCGTTCATCTTATCCATATGAGGTTGTTGTTGGTTGATGATGTCTTGCATGTGATTCAATTGATTGAAGACACTGTGCAATCCTTCGATTGAAGATGGTAAATCTTGGTGTTTAGCCAAAGCATTTTCCAGCTCAGATATAACTTGTTCGTTGTCTTCAAGACCTGCCAGAGATCCTTCTAACAACTTCAATCTGTCGCCATGTAAATTGCTCTGAGTATTCAATTCTTTCCACAATTCCATAAGGTTGTCCAAACTCTTCTTTAGAGCTGGAGTCTTCAAAGCGATGGTGCGGAAAGTTTCCTGCAAATGTTTCAATTCAGGATCAAGAAGCTTCAATCTTCTTTGATAGTCTTCATGGATTTGCACAGCATGTTCCAAAGAATCCAAGTCACGTGGCATTGGAGACAAGATTATATGGTCAAGTTCACGAGCCATATCTTCAAGTTTGGTCTTGATGGAAAGGCATTCTTCAGGAAGAGACGACTTGCTTGTTTGCTTTCCTCTGTGGACAAAGATATTTATAAATATTTTGATTTTAAATTTATAATTGTTTTGAAAATAAATTTATAAATTGTTTTTAAAATACCAATTGTCTTTCGTGACGCAAAAAATCGTTTCATTTTAGTAGTTTTAATTGAAAAAATAACTAAAAGACCGTTTGTTCTGTTTGAGTGTTGTCTTAAAACTGATGATCTTTTCTTGTTTTCATTGTCATCCAAATTTAATTGGACCTCCCACGCTTTAATTTTAATTAATTTATTGTCGTATGTTTTCCAACCCTTTTCAATTAAAATCCTATAAAACTTTTACTTATAAACAATTGTAAAATAAATTATTTCTTTCTTTCATAAGTGGAACTTTTGAAAGTTTATAATTTAATTGAAACTTAACGTGAAAATGTCTCAAACTAAACGTTCGTTTTCAGGAAAACATAAAAAGTAGTTTTCATATAAATTAATGAAAAAAGACAACAAAATTACAACCAAAGACCATAATTTCAAACATAACGTTAAAGTGTAATAAACTTAACGTTGAAGTGTAATACACTTAACGTGGAAATGTAGTAAACTTAACGTGAATATAAAATGTGGGATTTTCTTATTATAAATTTATTAAAATATAAATAAGAATTTGAAATTTCTTACTATTTAAACTTAAAGTGAAAATTTAATAACTCAACGACATTAGGTAACAAAAAAAAAATAACATAAAATGTATAAATATTTTTGAAACTCACCTTCAGCTTTAGCTCTCTTCTCGAATTCATCAAACAACCTGTTGACTTCATCCATTTCCCGACGCAAGCGACGGAGTTGTGGATCATTTGGATCCCCTTCACTTAAGAGCTTGTCGGCATCATCGTTCAAAGCGCGACGAATTGCTTTACGTTGGTCAGGTCCCATAGCAACAAATTGATCAAAGTCCCATCCTTTAACAACCTTGATGGTGGCAAAGATCATGTTTTGTCTCAAACGCATGTGTTTCTTTTGCCACAGGCAACAGAACGATCGAATAGACGTTTAAGACGATCAGCAGCTTCAATGGCTTCTGGATCTGGTGGTGGCATCAAGAGGCAAGCACTTGGAATTGAAATGTCCTCTTTAACTCCTGGGACACTAACCTTCCATTTGACACGGCCTGAGTTATCAACCAAAGTTACCAAATGTCCTTTGCCAATATCAACAGGTCCACGTTGCTTGTAGTCACAAATAGTTTGCACCTTGCATTCGCGATTAACTGGATGTTTGCGCTTGTTCAAAGGAACGATGTTTTGGGCACGACTTTGGAGTGTTTGTACTGTTTCTCCAAAAGCATTTAGTTCTTCTCTAAGATCTTGCATACCACGGAGTAGAGTCTCTCCTTGATCAAGGCCGAATTCGGATTGAGAGAACTTAGTGTTCATAATTTCATCTCGTTGCGCTAACCAATTTTCAGCTTCCTTGATGTCAGCAAAGAATTTATGGTATTCAGTTGCATGTTTCAAATGTACTTCAAGGCACAATGTGAGTTGAAGCAACCAGGACCATTGGGATTGAAGAACTGACAAATGAGATTTGATGGTCTTGGATGCTGGATGTTCTTGGATCAAAAGAGCATCTCCACGGTCAAGAATGGATGCAAAGTGGATTTCACGTCTTTCCAATTCTGACATAAGATTCTGTAGGGAAAATATTTTATATAAGTCTCAAATATTTAGGAAGGTAATTGAATCACATCTAAAGCTACATGCAAGAGAGCAAAGAACACATAAATCGCACACGGTTTTATTGACTCACCTCTCCACCTTTTCCCAACGTATGCTTAATTTAAGATTTAGTAGAAGGAATGGAAATGTTTAGTTACTAATATTTATTATTATTTAGTTTGTGGAAATCGTTGATAGTTACTTTTACAAGGTTTCCTTTTAATTTTGATACAACATTGTCGTGTAATTTTTTATCTTTGGAATATTGCCGTTTACGGACTTTTCCTGATAAATTTCTAGAAAATTTGACCAGAACAATTTTTTTTTTGCAGGTTGCAAATAATTTGTATTTGAAACACCACGACTATTTAATTGTCTTTTCAACATTGTCGTGTAAATTTTTAAATTTCCAATCTTGTACTGAATACACGTGACACAACATTGCCGTGCAGGCATTTTTATGAACATTGCCGTTCAAGTACTTTTTGTACTAATTACACATAAAATGTAACAATCAACAATACCAAATATATGATTATAACTCACCTCATAATATCTAGAAATGCTATTCAAATCCAAGTTCTTATCAGCCCAATCCCTGTTAATTTCAGTTTGTTCTTTCTCGTTCAACCATTGAAGTTCAGCTGAAGCCTGTTTAAGGAAATCTTCCAAAGAATCCAAATCAGCCACACGTTTTGTGGATGTACTCAAAAGTTCAGCGTATAGATTCTTCAATTGGTTCAATCTTTGTTGGTACAAGTTCAGTTCTTCACCTGAGAAATTGGCTTTCTGTCTTTCAACGTGTTGAATCTTTGAATGGAATTGAGTAATCGCTCTGTGTTCATGTTGATGTCGTTCAAGTTCAGATCGAACAGATGGTAAGTCAGAACCGTAGTCTGCGGCAAGAATTTGTTTCTAAAAAGATTTCATATTTTAATTTCCTCAATTCTTTTATTTTTATAAGGCTAAATGAATTACTTAAAAGTAGAATTTACTTACCAATTTAGTTTGACACCATTCGATGCACTCTTGGAGGTCTTTGAAGAATGGGTTTGTGTCAATTTGACGAGATTCAACAACCTTACGCGTTTGACGTGTAACAGTTGTCTCTTGGACGGGGTATTTAAGGCCAGATAATTTCTGAACTAAACTTGAATGGAATGTGGTTCGTAGCTGTGACCATCTTTGATGGAGTTTTGTTACTTTTTTGTGTAGATCGTTTGCCTGTGGATAGCGACCTTCTTTCAAAATATGACAATCTTGGTTCATATCTTGGATGGGTTCTTCGAGGTGTCTGATTTCAGTTTCCAACGCCTCAACAATATTCTTAGCATCAACTGGGTGTAACCTTTCATTCTGCGACCTTCATCAATAATTCTGGTCTCAAGATCTGTGATTTTCAAATCACAGTGTTTAATTTCACGTTGAAGTTTATCAGCCAACCTTTGGAGTCTTTCAAGACGGTCAACTTCTTGCTGAAGGATTTGTTCCCGATCAGCAAAAGCGGATTGTAGTTTGTACCAGGCTTTTTCTACAGCTTCTGGACGTAATTCAGGTTCGACTTCAACTTCACCAATACTTTCGAAATATCTCTCCAATTCTCTATAGATTTGTTGGAGCTTGTTCTTATCACGTTGCTTTGGTGGCATTTCCTCATTGCGGAATCGTTTCAAGTCTTCCAAGAGTCGCTTCATTTCAATGAGGGTCGGGGGGAAGGTACGTTCTTGCATATACGCGGTCTTTTCACGGCACCAATAAATAAATTGCTGAGCCAACTCACGATAATCGTGAACTCGTTTTTGCGACTCAACATCGAAAAGTGGATGAATTGATGGTGGCTCTGGGAACACATCATACAATGATGAAATGTAGGTAATGAGGGATTTCTCATCTGGTTCGTTTGTGTCGACATCTAAAAAAGAGGGTTTGATTTAGAATCGAATTTAGAAGAATATTACCAGCTGGAATATAACATCCATAAAATATGAATGTTCTTCAAATATAAGAAATATTTAAATAAAACTCACCTTCAGGATCAAGTAGACGTGTAACGCCATATTCTCTTTCGACAATATGGAATGCAGTTTCAAGACGTTCTCTTGGTCGAGCAGATCTAGCTTGCCGCCAGTCAAGTAGGTCTGGTCGATTGCGATGGACTAAAGCCGAGAAAGCTAATCCATCACGCCATGAATTTGTGAAATCGTTCACGTGCACACTTGGATACCGAGCGGTTGAACGCCTAGCCCATCTCAATAGAGCTTCTCGAGCAGATACGTTGTCCTCTTTACCAACAACTATGTCGGAGATCTACAAGAAAAAACAAAATTAATTAGCATATACTTATATGATTTTGCAAGCGAATTCCATCATAAATTCAATTCCTAGCATTATTAACACGTTCAATGGAGGTTAAGTAGATTTCTGAGCCATTACATTCAATTTCCATCTAACTTTACTAACTAAAGATGGTAGCAAGATGAATTCATTTGTCGCGGTTTATTTCCAAAGCGTGTAATTTAATCATGTTTTATTGTTGACGAGGTTAAAATAGTTTTATATATGGGTATTATTTTGTGTAAGAAATCTTGCTAATACGGATATTTCAAGTATATAGGACAACATTGTGGGAAAAACCACATATAGCAACACTTGAACTTTATGAAGGTAATTTTGTTATGATTTTTGGAAAGTTGTATATAAACGGAAGCATTTGAAGAGTAATATTGTTATATGTAAGAAATCTTTCAATCGCAGATTATTCAAGCATATAGGGCAACATCGTGGAAAACTCCACGTATAGCAACACTTGTAGGTAACTCTATTTAGTTTGAAATTAAATGTTTGTTTAAAAATAATGCCAAAGAATCTATTGGTTACTCCCAACAATTAATAATAACATCTTGAAAACAAATTCTCAAGGCCCCTAATAATCCAGATGTTATCCCAACCCAAATGTCAGACTTTAACCTAATTGATAAATTCAACTTCAAATATAGAAAGAAAAAAAAACAAAGTAAGTAATCAATCAACTACAAGTTAATTTTTGGAGAGGTTTAGTTTGATGAAGGCGTGGGTAGCAGCCAACAAGTGGGATTCAGTTGAATGCGATATTTTATAGCTTAGCTAAGTTAGAGGTTAGGAGTAGGAGTTTTTAAGAGACAGAGCGACACCCATAGATGGTCAACTAGAACTGCTAAAAACGAATCTATGTATGACGGACTTGGTCATTAATTTGTTTTGCTTCTTAGTAAACAATAAAACATAAATCTTGTGATGATGAAATCAGACCTAACCAACATATTTCACATTCAGACATGGATAGCTCTACTTATGGTAATTTAACAATGTTTTCAAGTAAAAAATGTACATTGATGGGACAGAGCTCATAGACAACATAGATGGAATGAAATAGATGGAAACAACAAACCCATAAACATTTTTAAGGTCTGATGAATCACCAAACATGATAAATGTTGTAAGTGGGTCAAAGTTTAATCAAATGGGAGGAAGAGAAGATATTTGAAATAATATACTAGTTAGAAAATATCGTGTGAAGTTCCAATTAAAAATTAACTTCTTATTCTTTTTTGGCAAGGTTAACGATTGTTTTGAATTTTTATTTGAATTCCATCAATTATCCTGGGAAGTGTCTTGGAAACACTTATCTTTATATATATTGTTTTTGAATTTCTTAAACTTTGGCAAACTTTCGATTCAAATGTTTGTAGGTAGAAATGAAAGAAAATCAAAGATAGCGTGTGAGAATTGAATTAGGTTCTAACTTCTATATAATGATGTTTTGGCAAGGTTAAGTGTTCGATTGTTACCCGAAGGCGTTTTAGTTCAATAGCCTGGTTTCCTCTACAAGTAGGTATAGACAATAATATAGATATTTTCTTCAGAAACTAGAATATTAAGTTCCGTGAACCATTGTGAAGTTGTTTGAAAATACATAAGTTTTATTTGGAACATATATTTAAAGTAGAAAGTAATTGCGGTTTAATTTTTGTGGAAGGAAATTGGTTCAAAGTAATAGTTGATTCTTGTAATTGTAGAACAAATAATTTAATTTTAAAAAAATCTTAATATATAAGATTTTTCTTCAAAAACTTGCAACACTTTCACAGAAAACAAACATAGGAACACTGCTACCCTCATTTTGAAAATATTTGATATTTATAGTAGCTAACAGAAAATGAAATTTGCTTTCTAAACATATTTCTATTCAATATATATTTATCTAAGAAGAATTTATCTACACTTGTACAATATTTCTGAAAATATTGTATATTCCTAATTTAAAACAGCTTATAAATTATTTTTTTTCATTTCTGTTTATTATAATTTTTTCCTAAGTAGAATTTTTACCCACTTTTATTAATTCCAACAATGGCTTTAAACTATTGAAAAATCTGTAAATTAAGAAATTTCCCAACATCTAACAACTCTTGCACTAAAAGTTAATATAACAACACTTTTTTTTCTTCTAAGTAGGAATTTTACCTATCTTCAATTTATGAAAACCTACATTTTCACTTTTATTAATATCATAATTAATATCATAACACTTAGTTTCATAAACTTTTAACTACTGACAAATTTTCAAATATAAGAAAAATTTCACTGCCTAACAACACTTTCACTAAAATTTAATATAGCAACACTTCTTAATAATCACCTTTGGGCGTTTGGGTTCTATTGCCCTAGATTCCTCCATGTATCCAATTTCCGTAGTGCGTACAGAATTTCGTCTACCCTGAGGTGGAAGAAGATTTTGAGCATGTGCTTGCTCTTCAGCCCGACTCAATGTCGTTACTTTCCTAACAATATGAGTGGTAATCCTTCTGTGTCCTCCTTCTCCTCTCTGCGACAGTTTTGTACTTTCCATACTGGATCCCAGAACTTCCGTAGACACACGTTTATTTCGGGTAATCGCTTGATAAGACTGTGTGTCCTGAGAAACAACTGGGATATTTCCTGAGCCATTCTGAATGCTATGTTGCAAGACCATCGATTGATCTGTGGTGGAAGTTCCTGGTGGGTATGGCATATCTCTAGCATCTGGATAATCTCTAATAACAGCTTGAATCGTTTTTTCATGTTTAACTTCATGTTGGAAGCGGATATTACGATCATCAATATTTGTGGTGATGGGGGGTCCCTTAGCCAATGGTTGACCCCCAGACGTTGAAGAATACTTTTTCAAACTAGACTTCCTCTCGACGGTCGACGAAGTAGATGATGGTACTGAACTTGAACTCTCCTGAGTAGCTTTCATGAATACCCGTCCCCTTGGACGGAACTCTTCATCAATTTTATACATGGTAGATTACCGCCGCTAATTTTTTTTTATTTCTACTCTAATGATGTTGGAGCTAGCTGGTCTTCTTGCCGCTGGTTGTAGCTTTTGTTGTTCAGTGTGTGTATAAACCGTAAAAACATTAAAGCAAACTGCCACTGAGAGATGAAAATTATAAACTAAATCACTGGCCGACCGTTGTATATTTCTATATTGTTTTTTCAATGTTTCTCTGCCGGCTTTTTTATATTCTCTTAGCTTTGTTGTGTTATTTAAAAAAACGTTAATGTCTTTGTGAATTAATTGTTTGTAGGTTTTTTTTATAATTTTTTTGGTTTTGTTAGTGTTTGTTGGTTTTTAGTTGATTTTATTAATAATTTTATTATTACTACCGGAAGACAAAACTAAAGAAACGGATTTGAATCATTAGAATTATGGTAATTGGCTTAGATTCTTAAGGGTGACTGACAGCAAAGACAGCGTTTCATATTTGGTTGACGAGTATTTCTTTAATTATTTAATTTGAATGTCAATTGTCTGAAACCATTGCCATTATATTACTTCTAAGCAGGTAAACTTTAAGATTCGATGTAACTCTGTCTTGTAATTGTAAATTTAATATCACAACGCTTACAGATAATTCGATTTTAATTGAAGGTAATTGTGGTATTATAAATACTTCCATAGTTCAGAAATTTTAAGGAAAATCCGTTTAACTGGCGTTACTGTCATTAAATAGAAACCTTGCAACACTGATTTACTATTTTTTTGTGTTATGTTTTAAATTATGGAAAAAGATAATTTGAATGGAATGACGGAAATTTCAAAGTTCGGAAGCGGTATGGAAAATCTATGCTTCTTATATTACAATGGAACTCCTTGTCTTGTAATTGTAAATTTAATGTCGTAACATATAAATAGTTCCAAAGTTAAGAAATTTCACGAAAAATCCATTTAACTGGCATTACTGCGATTAAATAGAAAATTAGCAACACTGCCCATTAAAAATTCTTGTACATTTTATGTAATAATGATTTAAATTATGGAAAAAAAGATACTTGGAATTGAATGACGGTAATTCAAAGTTCGAAAGTGTTACGGGAAATCCATATAACTTTCATCACTGTCATTCAAGAAAAACCCAGCAACACTGATTTACTGATCATAAGAAGTCTTTCAAATTTAATGTAACAATGCTTTAAGTTATGAAAACTATAATTTCAATAATCATATTCCAAAATCCTAATGCGTAGAACTTTCATCACTGTCCTTAAATAAAAACTTAGCAACACTGACGGCTTTTTGTTATAATTTAAAAAAAAGAAAACAGATCTTTTACAAATATGGATGACGATGTTCAAAAAATAGTAAAATATGAAATATTTTCTGTTACTTTCCATTATCATATTCGCATTACAACAAAAGATACCGCTACACCCTGTATCATTACAAAATTGTATCTGAAAAGTGATTTACAAATGCACTCAGATCGGTAACAAAGAGACTATTGACATATTGATAATAACTTATAGCTTCCCAAGATATGGCAATAGAAAAAAAGCTACTCTGAAAGCCACTCTAAACAAAAGCACATACAGAAAAGACGTTAAAAGTATACGTTTGAAATAAAAAAAACGTAATATTTATTATTAGAAATGTCAATATTAACCGATTCGAAACACAAAATTATCGATAGCCATTAATAATTTACAATCGCCAATTTTATGAGAGTCTATTTACTTTTAGCTACAAGACTCTTAAGTTTGATAAGTGCGTAAAGGGAGTTTCCTTTTCCTGTGAAGCCATAACAACGTCGCATGTGCAGTTGCTTATATTATTGCAAACAAATCTACTGCCAAATATGGTTTAGAGACAGACGGACTTGACTGACGTAAGATGCACACTGAACTGGATTTTTACTTTTATTTATATAGCTTATTTTTTCTTCAATGACGGAAAGAAATGATTTATTGTTATATGTCGGTTTTATTTTCAAAACAATGGCAGTAACAATTGCCGTGAAATTGTTTTATTGAATGAGTATTTTTTTTTTGGAAATTTTTGTAGGTAGTTGAAGTTTGATTTTTGCAAAGAGGGCGAATGTCCTTATAAATCGTTTTATTTTGGAAGTTTGTTTATCTAGAAGCACTTTGACGGAACTTTTATATGGTATAGATTCTTTATAAATGCAATTGTCGGTAAACTTAGCAAATAAATAATTCAATTATCAATAATGACATGAAGAAATAAATTTAAAGAAATTAAAAGATATAACTTCAGTGTTGCCATATTCAAAAATTTTAGCAAAGATGCTAGATTTTGAAATAAATCACATAAGTAAGGATTTTTATGTTTTTTCCGTAGGTATTTAATTTTTCGTAGGTATGAAGATTTGTGAGAAATTGCATTAGAAAACTTCCATTAAATAATATTTCCAAGTTCTTAGTGCCCTCTTTAAATAATACCACAAATGCTTTACTGCTATCAAAATTGCAAATACAGATTACCCTCATTCATACAAGTACTCAATAAATAGTACCTAGCAAATTATATTCTTTTCGATGATTTCAAATATAGAAAAGTAAAGTATTTAGAAATACAAATTAAAAAAAAAAAATAAAAAACTCCAGGATTTTCATATTGAAAAATTTAAACAGAAATGTTCGATTTTGTAAATAAATAGAATGAATTTTTTTTTAGTAAAATCGAGATATAAGAAATACAAATACTAATTTACTTCCATTAATAAAATTGTTCAAGGAATAAATTCAAATAATTTAAAAAAAAAATCATCAGTGTTGCCATATTAAAAAATGTAAGCAGTACTGTCCGATTTTTAAATAAAACACAAAAATAGGATTTTTGTTAAGTTATATGTTTTCATTTTAAACAATTATGTTTTTATAGACATCTTTTCACAGAAGTGATATGTGCAATATCCAATTTCAGCTTTACTAGTCAAAGAAAACTTCCAATGAAAGATATTTCCAAGATATTTCATAGCATCACTTGACAAGAACTTTAACCTGTCATCACTTTGATTTAAAATAATTGATGCTCTCCCTAAAATAATCCCATAAATCCTTTCCTGATATCAGAGACCCAAATACTGTTTCATAAAAATACTCATAGAAAAGTTATTCAACCGCCGTCGTCACCGTCTATAACCCTTCATAATCCAATTAAAAATCTGAACCAATAACGAAAATAATAAGTCTCGTCACTATGCACACACTTCAGTATTTGCACCACAGAATTTCGCACTTCTCCACAAGAAACTTTAACAAATAAATATTTTTTTAGAAACAAATAAATATAAATAAATAATTATTATAAAAAAAGTGTTCGATTGTAATATTCTCGTTGTAAGCGCTCGAGTAAGACTAACATATGTTCGAAAAAGTCTCTCAGGTGTATCCAATAATTTTTTTTCGTATTTTTGTTATTCTCTTTTTTACCTTTACCTACAGCAACACCAACACTACGAAGATTATAACGAAGATTATAACTATTTTTCAAGTATAGTATAATCAACACTTTAAGTGTAGTTTTTTGTGAGCGGATTTTGCAAAGGTGGATTCACAGAGATTTTTTCAAACCTGGCTTTCTGTATGCGTGAGGAAAAAATGCGGCGGCGGATCGGTTCGATTTACTGTCTCGTTATGGTATCTTGATTTTTTGGATTCTCTAGCTTGTTTTGGACGGTGGGAGGTGTTGTTTTGTACCAACTTGGCTTAGCTTGGATTGCTAGTTGGGTTTGAATTCAATTGAAATGAATGAATGGTGGCGGTTGTACTGATGATGTTCTCTGTCGTCTCCGGAAAGCTGTTTGAATGCTAATTTCTCTCTGATGTTGATTGGGTCAATGACAAGTTTCAAGCAACAAAGTTTCGCGTTTAATTGAGTCTTTTGTTTTATTTTCTTGGTATCAAGTTGCGAGGGTGCGAATTAATTTTCTATATTGTGGTGAGCTAGAAGTGAGTGCGTGTAGGATTGATGAAGAGATTGTTCTTTATGTTTGATGATAATTGCATATTATTTCGATTTGTAAAACAAGAGAAAGTAACAAACTTACTTCAGTGTTGCCATATTGAAGAGTTATGGTAGTGATGCCTGTTTTTCTGACCAGTCTTATAATCTGGGGATTTTGTGTTTACGATATTGGGAAATTATTGAAGAAGATTTTTTGAATGTTTGATGGTAATTAAATAATTTTACGGCATGCAACACAGAGAAAGTTAGCGTTACCATATTCAAAAAAAAAATAGAAGAAAAGGGATAATTGAATATTGTATAAATGTGCAAGACACATTTATATCCGTTTTACTGATAAGTCTTATAAAAAGGGATTTTTATTAAGAATTTAAACTGCATTACTCTAAATCAATAATATTTTAAATTAAAATAAATAAAACATTTGATCTTAAATAAATTATTCAGTGTTGCTATAGTAAAAATTTCCATAGATGATGCCCTATTTGTTCAAAAATCCGTGAAAATATAATTTTTTTCCAAATGAAACAAAAATGTATATCAAAATATTCCACAACTCCCATGCATTCTCCTGCAATGTTAAAGACATGTCACACAGTCAAGCAAAGGTCACAATCGTAATCCGTTCCCACACAGTCTAATTTTTAGAATGTCTTCCAACATTCACACTTCATTGCCCTCGTAACCACAAAAGAACCAGTTAAATGAACTACATTTTACTTAGAAAAAATAATAGTTAAATCCATATAAAAGTTTTTTCTCTCCTCTCTCTCTTCAAGCTAATAAAAATACGAAATGAATAGAGAAACATTTTAAAGTATCCAAACACAAAAATGTTTGTTTATAAGCAAAAACTTGTTGACCAAAGATCACGCGTAGGTTTCTAGATTCGATTCCAAAATCAATAGAATTTTAGTTTTGAGCTGACATTATGTCATTTTTGTGGAATTTTTACTTGTGAATGCATGATATTTAAAATAGACAATGACGACGGTATACGTTCATCTTAAAAATGCGTTAATTTAAGTCACGGATAAAATCATGAACGTATATCAAAGTAAATATTTTATTGATTTTAAGGAATGTAAATTTGTTGAAATTATTATATATTTAATTGCTTCAAAAACAAGTCAATTGAACGGCCCACGTTTCAATGGTAATTTTCTATCTAATCGGTATTTTAAATCGAGTTTGTAGGCAGAGATTTAGTCTGTATTTTGCATAAATTATTATAATTAGATAATAATTATAAAGTCGGGGTATTATTTAATTTTTATTCTTTGGGGTTTTAATTTTATGTTTTAGAGATGATTGGGAGTAATTGGCGAAGATACTTTGAAGACAAGTTAACATAAACTAAAAAAATAGACATTTATCTTCTCTTCTTTATATCTTTTTATGTGAAAAATTTGCAAAAATCTCTTTAATTGAAAAAAAAAATATGAATATAAGAGAAAAAAATCACTTAAATTTTAAAAGAGAAAACTGAAATTTAAAATCTCTCTTTAAATAATAAAAACGAGACACACAAGTTGCAAAGAAAAACTGAAAGAGGAAAAAATACAATTGTAAAATACAATTATTAAAATTTGTATAATATTTAAATCTCTCTTAGTTTTGAAAGTGGTCAGAAAAGAGAAAAAACAAAATTAAAAGAGAAAACAAAAATCTATAAGAGAAAGGAGAAACATTTCTTGGAAGAATGGGCTTCTCTTAAGAGAAAAAGAGAAAATTTTCTGTATTTTTTTTATGAGTAATGAAAACCTAACAAAAAGAAAAGATATTATAAATAGTCTATGCAATGAGAGAAATATTTTATAGAACAATAATTCAATTACCAGCAATACCCAAAAACATACATATTTCTAGAATATTTCCAAATTATAAATAAAAATTTCACCTTGAATGATAAACCCTAATTGAGCGAGGAGATCGGATCAGTATGTCATTCTCTAAACCACCAATTATATAGCTCAAAAGCGTGATTTTAACCTTGAATTGAGCTTGTTCAGCCCACGCTTTAACAACAAATATTATTTCATTCAGAAAAATAAAACACCAAAATCATCGACTATTTTTGAAACTGATTTTTAGAACGTGGGTTGATTTCTATTTCAATATTTATCCCATTCATAACATTTAGCTCAAAAGTGTTGGCAAATTTAACATTCAATTGAAAGTTTTCACTGCTTTTTGAAATTATTTGCTACTGAAGTGATAAACAAATCCCAATATGGGAGGGGAACATGAATCGGCTGAATGCCTTTTGTTGCAACTGAAAGGTAGGCAGCAGCTGGGAGCTGGACGACTATTTTCTATGGAAATCGCAGTTTCAATTAATCTGAATATGTCGATTGTAACGATCATGATGTGAAATTGTAATTTCTTTGTAATTGATCGCCATATTGAGCCATTGTTTTTTGCTGTTTTATTGAATTTTAATTAGGTTAATTGGTTGTTAATTTTTTTGTTGTATTTATAATTAAACGTGGGATTTATTTGTTGTCTTTTATGATTTAATAGATTGGGATACATTTTTATTTAGAAATTTTCGCATTTTAATTAGCTTTTGAAGGGGTGCAGTTTGAAGTGGGGCAAGATAATTTTGAGAATTGTCGGTAATATAAGTGTTTTTATTCTTAGATTATACTTTTATTCAGTATCGATCAATGATCATTCATATACTTTTCTTATATCGATATTTTACGATACTCGTTTTTACGAGTATCGGACAAATATGGTCGTTAATATTTTTCGTTACAACAACTTTTATAACGAAACTCATAGGTATTTGCTCCGAAATGAGTATCAAACAACAGTCTGTCACATATGCTCGTTACGTCAACTTCCATTGCTATATTCGTTTCACTAAAAGTGCATAATTCGATATCTCAAGCAGATGAGAGTCTTTATCTTCAATCTAGAGACTGTATTTCGACCCATTATTTCCTTACTAAATTTCGTGTATACTTCCTGTATTTTATATAGAAAATTGTTCAAGTATGGATCGATACTCGTTCTTCAACATTCGTTACAATACTCGTTCTTCAACATTCGTTACAGTACTCGTTCTTGCTTAAAATGAATATCGAAATCGAAAATTACTGTTGGTTTTCATTCATCGAGCAACAATCATCTATACATCAATATCATTACGATGCTCTTTTCTTTCAGATGTATCCATGTTAGTACGAGTATCTAACGACAATTATTCATATATTTTACATCAACTTTTAAGGCAAAAATCTGGAGTTTAAATCCATAAAGGAAATCAAACAAAAGTCTGTCACATATTTTCTTAACACATATACAAAAGTTTTTTTCACCCTATCAGAATGAATATTTCAATTACAGATGATCTTCATTTTTTCCAGGCTAAGACCTCTAGAGAAGTTCTGGTCAAATTCTTCAGAAAACTCATTATGTCTGCTTCTTCTATTTAGATATACTTTTCTATTACCGACCAAAAACACACTAAAGCCCCATTTTCAGAAAAAAGCCATCAAGTAATAAAATATATTGCGTCCAATCAACATCAATCAATTAATAAACCATAAAGTCACGCAATGTCAATTGCTTACAGAAAGACCACCCGGCCTAGACTCAAATCAATTGATCAATCGATATATATTAATATTAAGCCAGTCTTTTAAAAGTCCTAAGGAATTGCTGAAATTCCTATAAAATCAATCAAAAAAGCTGTGGTTTTACACTCGATAAACAATTTGTGGGAACTTAAATGCATACTAAGCTTAATATATCTAACTAAAAACAATATTAAATATAATAAAAAAGAATTAAAAAAAACTAGCAGCTTTAATTAAGATTTACTTTTAGAAGTGGTACGCGTATGCGACTAATGTAATTCAATTTGTTCTATGAGCTAAGCTTAATTGAAATGCTTGTAAATTAATAAATTGACGGTTAAATATGATAGCTTCTGAAGCTTACACAATTTGCTATAAATTAAAGACGATTTGTTTGCGCTCCGATAAACATCTTTTCAAAACATACAACTATTACACTTTTATGGTGACTCTAAAAGGGGTTTGAGTCATGTAAGACACTGGCAGAGGAATTCCATTCAACATCTCAAAATGTGTCAAGCTTTATATGGGCTTTTATGGTTTTTCCATGAAGTATGAAAGAAAGGCTTTATGTTGTAGGTAATTTTACTATTGAAACTAAAACTATGAAATTAGCTTAAATTTTGTAAATCTACAAAATTTTAATTTGATTGAATTTTAAAATATAGAAAATATTAAGTCTTTAAAAATAAGACCAAAGGATGTGAACCAAAAACTGGAAAAATTTCGACTTATTTCGATTAAAATTCTAATTTTCGACAAAAAAAATATTTGAAAAATATCGAAAAGGGAAGTTCGAAAAATGATTTCGATATTATTCGAAAATCGAAAATGTTTTGGTTTTTGATATGCTTTTTCCTTTAAGCTCGATGTAATTTTTGCTTTATATTTTATTACGAAATTACGAAAATTTCAAAAATAAGTATAATGTTTATGTTAATACTTTTCGATATTTCGAATTTTTGAAAATTAGTATATAAACTTTCGAAATTGTTTTCGATGTTTATAATTTTTCAAATTTGAAAAATGTTAACAATCGAGAACGAAAAACTTTCGAAAATCGGCATTATATTTTTCGATATTTAAAAATTCGATCATTTAAAATACACTTAAAAAATCTTATCCCCCCCCCCATCGTGGAAAGAATGGAAAGAGAAAGAATACACTCCATTCTCTCCTGAATCAAGTAAGCTATTGGTTCGTTATGGGAAGTGTTTTTTTAACAAAAAAATCTTTAATTTTTAGAGAGAGCCCGTAGCTTAATGTGTAAAGCATCTGCTTTGCATGCTTAGTTCCCACGATCAAAGTTCACTGCCATCAAATGAATTTTCCATCTTTACAGTATAAAAACTGTATTCCTGTCCACAAAACACTAATTATATTATATCAGAATCTCGAAAGTACTTCACTCAAATAATCAAACTAAGTACCTTTCCTAATATCTTGAATTAACTGCAATCAAGTGAATTGTTCGGGTATACAGTATAGACATTGTCGCCTTGTCCACAAAACACTGATTGACTCGAAAGTATTCCACTCAAGCAATCAAACTGAGTACCTTCCATAATACCGTCAGACAGCGAGTGACTGATTATCGCCTCTGTCGCTTAGACATTTAAGAGCAGTTGAATAACTCACATTAATCAAAATATTTAAAAGCAAAGACCAATAAAATGAACCACACTATAATTTCAAGAGACCAACATTAATTAAGTAAAATAAAATTGAATGAAAGAAATATTTAATTTATAATGGAAAAAGCTACCTTTGCATGATTCCAATGCTGCATGTAAAAAAAGGAAATTTTATTTTAAAATAAATTAATTATTTATAAACTTTTTGTTTGCCAAAATAAATATGTGGGAAAAAAAGAAAAATAAAACTAAAAAAAAAAGTATTTTATAAAAAAACATAAAAATTCACTTTGGTGGGTGATTTTGAGAGATGTTCCACTTAGTTTTTGAGTGGAACGGACAAGAAAAGATTTATTTAGCAATCATTAAGAATCACGTAAAATTCATTAATCAATGAAATACGAATTTATTTTGTTTTCAATTTATTTTAAATTTTATTCTACATTTAAAAGTTTAATCTAAAATCATGAATTAAACATGAATTTCGATGTAACTTTTTGGCGCCTATTTCGCTCGCTGACCTTGTTTTTTTTGTTATTTATTTGATTCTACTTTGTAGGAAAGGTTTTGGATATTTGTGAAATACTTTGATTTATCAATAAAAGTAGTTTTAATTACTTTTAATAAAAAAATGTAATTAACAAAATATCATAAAATCTAATTAATAGAAACGTAGGTAAAACTAGTTTTATTAATTTCAATATTAAATATGGAATTACACTCAGAAAATTATTTATTTCTATACAACGACACGATATGGAAAAAAGAAAAGATAGATGGCGCTGACAAAATGAGAAAACGTCTTAGATATAAATATATATTTGTCTCTTTCTAGTTTTTCTCTTTCAAATTTTACATATCGTGTCGTTGTTCTAAATAAAATATTACAAGGAACTAATTTCTACCTCAAATATATAGAATGAGAACTATTTAAATAACTTTCTATATTCTTAAATATATTTTGAAAAGTAAAATAATGAATATAAGAAACCATTTACAAGAAACCTTACCTTTTTAAGATGTTTGTTGACCCATTTCGTAAATGTCTTTTTCTGTATGGCATCTCGTTCATCTAAAAATAAACACGAACAAAAGAAATAAGTAAAATTAATATAACATATTTAAAAATACAAATAAAAATAATGTTAATGCAAATTAAATTACATCAGATCATTAATTCAAGAGTACAAAGAGTCATTAAGATTTTCAAGTGCGATTTGATTTGTATTCTCTGAGCACTTGAAGAAATTCGAGAAGTTTAAAGTACAACCATTTGTCCCCCCCCCCTTTTATATTTTAGAATATTTTATACGATATTTTCTTTGCTTTTAAAAAAATCTTTCTATTTTTTCTAATTTTAAAAGATTTTTTTTTATTTAAGTTATTAATATTTTTATGAAAGTTTTGTAGGATGTGTTTTTTATAGGAAACATTTCTTTCAATTCAATTACTTTAATTTTAAATTTGTTGTTATAGTAATTTTTTTGATACTTAAGAAATTCTATGAAATGAATTATTTTCAAAGATTTAATCTTATTTGTCTCAAGAAATTAAATGATATTTTTATACTTTGGAAAATTTTATAGGATCTTTTTTTATAGCAAATATTTTTTGAAATATTTTAAATGAAGTATTATTATTTTCAAAACGTAGTAGAAAATAGAGGTTATATTTTCTTTCCGTATATATAAGATATTTTGTTTGCTTTATAGAAAAACATTTTTTTTAATGTTGATGGTAATTTTCAAAAAAAAATCTTGAAAAAGTTATTAGCAGTTTTGAATATTTTGTTATTAATAGTTTTGTAAAATAATAGTTATTAACAGTTCTGTAGATTTTGTAGGATTTTTGTTTTATACAAACATTTCTTCCAATTCAATTACTTTTATTTTCTTACTTTGTTTATAGGACATTTGATATTTAGGAAGTTATATAAAGAAATTGTATAATATTCAAACGTAAAAAGTTATTTTTTTTTTAAATTAAAGAATTTGTTTTCGTATTTTATAGATTTTTTTATAAGAAAAACAATTTTTTCTTTTTTTTCAATATTTGATTGTGAAAACATTATTATAAAGTAAAAGTTTTATATGGTATTATAGCAAGTCTTTTAAGTTTTATATCACATTTTCTTTTTTTATATGAAATATTTCTTTTTAAATATTTGATTGAAAAACATTATTATAAAGTAAAAATAAAACATTAGTATTATAGTAAGTCTTTTAAGTTTTATAGCATATTTTCTTTTTGATAGGAAAAATTTATTTAAAAATATTTTCACTCAAAAAAGGAAGCCAATACATTTTCTTAAGAGTCAATGCAGCAAATTCTTTAAACATTTTGAAATACATCCAACTCTTGTACAACTGTTCCAAATCTCATCCATATACTTACAAGGTGCTCGCTAGATAACACTTCCAACAGTGAAAGTAGATTATGTCCATCACGTAAATCTTCAAATAGATCCACGACACGTCGGTTTGCCTACAAAATAAATAGTTTGATTAGGTATTTCTTGTATTTGTTAGAAATAATTTTGTGAATTCAGTCATTGTTTGAATCTAATTTAAAGTGGAAAATCTGCAAGCAGCCGGCGAAATTACAAACAAAGGTGCCACAAACTTTCTAATGAGACAAAAAACAGTGCTTTGGATTGTTAGCAAAAAAAAATCAATTCAAATCAAATCAAACTTAAAAAGAAAAAAAAAACTTTAAATTGTAAATCTTGGTAATTGGAATTCGCCACGCTATTTTTGGATTTATATTATACTTTTTTTCTAAATAAAATACATTGTTGTAAATTATAGCCGGAGGGTGACGAGGCGGGTCATTGGGGCAATGGGAATTTATATTGATTGGGTGCTTTGTAGGTTTATGGGAAAATGATCCAATTTCTTGGAAGTTGACTACTTTTTTACAAGGTAGTATTTCTGTGAGCGCTTTAGAAAAAGTATTATATTACTTTGTAACAAGTTTATGGTGATTGACTGTAATGTCAAAGACTTTCTGTTTTCTATGGACTTGCTCTCAATCAAAAAGACTTATAATACAATAAGCATCTATCTATTGAAGTGTTCTAAAAAGTTCCTGTCTTGAATCTTTTACATTTCTTAAAAAAAAAGAAAAACCCAAATATCTCCCAAAAAGTTCCTGCCTTCAGTCTTTTGTGTGAAATTCTTAAAAGCTTCGTGAGAAATGTGCAAAAAGATTGTTTTAGATTGCAAAAGCTACAAAAATGATAAAAATCAGCAATTTTAAATAAAAAACAATAAAAAAATTAATTAATAACAAATAAAAAATACACTCTAAAAACCAAGTAATTAAGGAAAAACTTACTGATGATGGACAACAAGGTGATCCATTTATGATTACACAAACGTGAATCATTGTATAAGTCTGCGATTTTATTTTGTAATTTTTAAATTCATTTCAGTTTTTTTTTATTTGGAGCAGCAAAATTCGTAAAAAGTTGAAGAAACAAAAAGTCATCAAGTTAATATAATTATTTATAGAAGTTAAATGTATTTTTAGGGTGATTCACTTTTTTGGTCAATACTTTTATATAAATTTTAAATTTATTAAGTATAATTTCTTCTTAAGAATGAGCTTCATATTGATTCTTGAAATTTTTTTGGGTAATCACTAAAGTTTATTTAGTTAATTACAGACAATAAATTGAATTTTGTTTTGGGAAAAATATGGAACATTTCAAAATATTTTTATTTTTCAATTTATATGAAAGGTTAAGATAGCGAGATTCTCTTAGGAGACTCATCAGGGAATATAAATCTGACATAATTGATTTATAAGAGCTAAAATGGACTGGGGACGGTCAATTAGAAGGCAAATCCAAATACCAAAACTATCTTTGTTACAGCTGCCATCCGAGAATGAATTAGGAGTCGGATTTGTTGTAAGAGCAATTTCAGATTTGCTGTAACCGCAGCTGGAAGCCTATGAGTGACAGGATCACATGAGACGGACAATGACCTACATATGATGAAAATTGTCAAGAAATAACTCTTTGTTGTTATGAGAATGATTGCGTGGGCAGCTCGAGATATTGTTATAAGCACTACCTATTTCTAATACCTCAATATTAACAACTTAATATTAAATGGATATCATATGTTCAATGCACATTATCAGTGATCACTAAATCGTAAGGGCACTCCTGAATAATTGCAGATATCTTCGACTCCAACTAGTTCTGCATTCAAGTATAATACTGAAGTCTTCAGTAGAAATACTACATTTGCTTCAAACTAAAACAAAATCATTGTTTCTATAGATTTTAAGACATGTTTTAACAAAAAAGAGGAGAGAGCCGTAGCTTAGTGTGTAGAGCATCGGCCTTGCATAATGAGTTCTCC
>HF689366.1:85104-96696 GCA_000341915.2 Megaselia scalaris
CATTTATCAGTCTTGCTTTGTTATAATATGTTATTGTTGTAGTTCATCATTATCTTGATTGCAGCTTCTTGTGAAACTGTTTTTGGAAGCTGCTCTTCTTGGAGTATCAGAAACATGTTTGAGTGTTAGCGTTTCTACTTCAGCTGTGTCTATTGATTGTTATAATTTCGTGAGATGTGATAGACAAGATCGGATAGGCGCCGTAGGAATTTATATTTCTAATAAACTCAAATATGATATATTTTTTTTCTCAAAGTATTCGTAATTCTTCCGCTGCTTTTGAAATTTTGGTTGCTGATATTTTCATAAATAGTCTTAAGCTATCTTTCGGTGTTTTGCATGTACCACAGAAGATATTCTTGAGTTTGCTTTTCAGTTAGATTTGAATTATTTACTTAATTTTCACTATGTGAATGAATGATATTGTTTCTAATTTAATTTCCCATTTTATTTATTTAATTGTTTGCCCCTGTTAATTTATAAAATTTAGAAAACGTAATCACGCGTTTTTTTTTTTTTTTTAATAATATTGAAGATTTACGGGTTTTCATAAATTGTGTGAAATCAAATGCAGGAATTGATAAAATTCCAATAAAATTTGTGAAACTATTACCAGTTTTTGGTAAATATTTACTTCATCTTTTCAACACCATTCTAATTACTTCTGAATTTTTTTGATTCTTGCTTTAGTTACTCCTATCCCAAGGAAAAGCTCAGTTGCTGAATTTAAATACGTTCTCCCAATTTCTATTCTACCAGCCTTGTCAAAAGTACTATAACTCATTTTAAAATCTCGAGTTTTATCAAAGTCTTCTATTAACGAAAAGCTTTATGATTAGCTTTATGAGAGACCAATAGATAGCTTAGTGTGTAGAGTATCCGCTTGAAATACTGAGTTCCAGCGTTCAATGTTAATTTTCATCAAGTTAATTTTTCGAACAATGGGTAAAACAGCATAGACGCTGTTGCTCTCTCCACAAAAACTGTTTTAGTGGCATTCAATTTAATGAGTTGGATAATTTCTCAGTTTTGGTTAATGCAGATTTAATACGTCTTTCTGGTTGTTGTACAATTAATGGTCTTATTATTAATTTATTNTTTTAAATATTGGATGTAATTGACGTCTTACATTTTTAAATTCTATAATATTAACTTTAAAATATATAATTTGAAATGATTTGAAACGTTTTGTAATATTAGTATTTATTTATCGAGTATCCATCGATAGTCGATTCATCAAGTTCCGTTAAAATTCGTTTCACTTTAAATAAATTGGGTTAAATTTCCTCATATTAACACTTCATGGCTTATGAATTTATAGATCTATCGAGTATCGATCGATGTGTTACGTTTCTTCTCTATTTAAAAACTATCAATCGATACTCTTTCCAATTATCGTTATATTTTCAATTAAAATGCATCTCATTTCTTCGAAATTAATACCCTAAAAATTTCGAAACCTTATACAAAAAATTCTTGTTTTATTCTCAAAATTATTGTTATCGAATATCGATCAAGCTTTAAATTCTTTACATGCGTTGCATCGAGCATAATTCAAGAGTCGTTTCATCGACTTCTCTGAATGTATTTATAATTTATCCTCTTTAAATGTTCTACAAATAGAAATTAAGAATTTACCATTTAATTTCAAAATTTTCAAGTATCAATCGATAGTCATCCGACATTTGCATTCGTTTCACATTTAATAAAATGGGTTAATTTTTTTAAATATACAAAAGTATGCAAAAAAGAATCTCCGCACTGTCTGTCTTATTCGAGAATCTATCAAGTATCGATAGATGATTTTTGTTCCATTAAATTGTTTTTTTAGAGGATAAGCCCTTCGCATCTCAAACCGAATACACATAAATTACAAACTTCCTATTTCATTTAGAGTTACGAATATCGATCGAGAGTCGTAACAAACTTCAGTTTCATTTATTTTTATCTACAAATCAATTTATTTACAAAATAAATACTTTCCATTTAATTCCTAAAATGTTTCCTGTATCGAGTATCAAACGATAGTCGTTTCATCAATTTCCGTTGCAGTTAAAAAGCTTATAAAAAAATTTCAAAAAAATAACAAACATTTTTCCAAAGTGCCTCAGTCGATACAATTTCAAACCACTTCGATCGATTTGTTTGTTATTAGCCGTTTACCATATCGTAAATATTTATTGAAACTAATTGACATCGTAAAACGATCCTCTTTACGGCTTCTATTCTACATGAAAAGCGTGGGCTTAACATATTCCACAGACTCTAAGGCCAAAGCCGACTAATTAATTTTTAACGAAATGAAAATTAATTTAAAAATGTATTACGACATGAAGTAAACGCAATCAATCTGCTATAGAAAGCAATGTAATTTTTAATTAACTTCATGATTTTCCATTTTAATGAGATTAATTTTCTTCTTTGGTATAATTATATAAGGCATTTTCGCTTGATATTTTATATTTATAATTATTTATAAAGGAAATATATAAAACTTAAAACTAAAACTTATCGCTAAATAGTAACCTTAAAAATTCCACACAGTTTGTAAGTAAGTCGATGCAAAAACACAGCAAATAAATTATAAAAAAACAACAAGAACTTTTTTTCATGAACAAGAAACTATAAATTCAAAACAGCAGGACTTTGCTCATTTGTTGATAATTTTAAGCTCGGTTTCGTACGTGGTTCCAGCTAATTTTCATTTGTCATGCTAAAATTTCGTGGATTCTATAAATAAAAGGCTGACTCAAGTCAAATCTGATCGCGCTTATGACGTTGAGCTTGGTTGTTTTTGTAGGCAATCATCGAACACCAACCGCAATTTAACACATATATGTCACTCATAGACGGAGGGTTCGCAAGGTTGGAGACTTTGATGGTAATTTTTTTAGAATCATATTCTTACAAGATGAGGTAATTTGGATTAGCATGTTTTCAATAGACTTGAAATTAAAATTTGCAATATTTTCTTATAAGATGCTCTATAAAGGTATCTCTGACATTTATTCAAGGCTAATATTTGAGGTTTCCTCAATAAACTTGAAGATTTATTTATAATATACTGAATTGTAGATTCATATTTCTAGTTCTATATTCATTTCACAGCGAGTAAAGCCCTTGAACAATATTTTTCATATTAGAAATATTTTCAAGGAATTTTTAGATTATTGAGATTTGGTACATTCGAGTATTTCAGAGAAATTTTATACTTGCGTTACGATACTCGCTTCATTTATTTAGAATTTATTTTAAAAATTATGATTATACTTTATTTCACAAAAATAAAGTATAATCAAAGTCATCAGTTTTTCACTGAACATCGTTACGATACTCGCCAACTTTTTTAGTATGTATTCGAAAATTTCCAATAAATTTCAATAGAACTTTAACCAAAGAAGGCATGACACTAATATTTTTATCCATTTTTTAGATGCCAGTCGATTGTTGATGGTATTTCATAGAATCTTGTTACGATACTCGCCTTCTTCGCCTAGGACAATTTGCTTTGTCCATCAAACGAAAAGAGGTCTCTTATTTTATAGAGCATTAGCTTTGAACAAGAGATATTAAGATTTAATATTTTCCAAGAATTATTAGAATTTTAGAACTTTGTATATTCGAGTATTTTAGAGAAATACAATACTCGCTTCATTTATTTTGAATTTATTCTAAATTGGGTATCTTTGCGGAAGGATATTTAACAAAAATAAAGCTAAATAAAGTATTTGTTTCAAAGTCGTATTGTCCTTAGTCTTCCAAAGATAATCGTTACGATTCTCGCTATTTTCTTCAGAATATCTTCAAGAATTTCCAAAAGAAATAAATTTAACTTAAAAAATATGAAACTAGAAGATATTTTCCATGTTTCGGACCGCGGTCGATTGTTGATGGTATTTCATCGAATTTTCTAACGATACTAGCTTTATTTGTCTAGGATTCTTTAAACCTTGTCAATAACACTGAAAGAAGTCTCACACGTTACGAAGGAATGCAAAGATAGTTTGTATTCATAAGTTTATTCCAAATTTGCAAAGAACACATCAAGAAATTTTTATTATTACCAAAATTCTTAGTCAGCAGGAAGATCAGCTGACTTTTAAATTTTAGTGTATTTTAATTGCAAAATTTAATAACTTAATTTTAGGATTAAAAAATAAATATTATGTATCAACAAATAGAAAAAAAAATTTTGGAAAAATTTATCATAACATATCTCAAATCAGATGACGAGTCAGCTGACAAATCAGCTGATTTCTATACTTTTACTTAAAGGATCGTCATAGAGCATAAAAATGAGCCTTTCTTATTACAGAAAAAAAATAGTCACCTAATTACAGAAGAATTAAAAAACCTAAATTTTCCAGCAAATCTTAAAAAAAACCAAAGCAACGGAAATTTACTTACAAAAATCTTCAATATAAATCCTAAAAGAGCTGCCCTTGAACTAAACCTAACACCAAAGTGTGACTTCCAAACTCAAACAAATATCATAAGATGAAAAAATAATTGACCACGTACCCGGAGAAGATTACGAACTAGGCCAAGAAATCTTCTTTATGTGAATCACTGGAAAGGAAGTATAATTTATAGATGGAAAGTTGAGATCTAATTGAATTCTTGGACGTCTGACGAACTGTCTGCCAATGACAAGCTGGTTAACTACATCTTTCATCTCATCCATTTCAACAATTTGTAGCCTGTAGCGCACAGAAATGATAGAAATACAGAAAATAGAAATTGAATTTAATTAGACCTGGCTCTGGGGTTCAATGATTCGAGAAAGGTCGCCGCTTCTATATGGAGTTTTAAGAGTGGCTTTGGAAAAGAAGAAGCAACGCTACGAATGAAACAAATGAAATGAAAACTTTAAGTAGGGAAAGTTTGAGAAATTTTTCTCATTCATTGAATTAGTTTTTTTTATTTTATATAGCATATTTTTTTCGTATTTTAAATTGAGAATTATATATTGTTAATTTCACTATGCAAAAAGGGTTCTTCGGGGTAATAAAAGTGAAAACTTGTGACACATATTAAGTAGTTCGCGGAAAAAATATATTATATTGTGTAATAATTGCGGTTTGTGGGAATGTTTAGTAATTGAGGCAATTATGGTAATTTTATTAAAGGTTTTTATTCATTTTGTTGAAACTTTGAAAGACACTGTTAAAGATAACGAAATGGTGTTTACAAAGCGTTTATTTATAAAACTTTTAGAGAATTGTTTGTAAAGCTGAGAGTGTTTTTTATTATGTGAAGTTTATAAATAAAAATGTTCTTATGATTCGGGTTTAAAGAAACACACGTAAATATTTATAGAACATTTATATAAAAATACTTTGATTTGTTTAGAGTTTTACGAAGTATGAGGTAAAAATGTATTCTTAATGCTAGTAATCTATAGGAAATCTTTGGAATCCGGTACATATTTTAGGAATCTTTTGAATCTCTTAAACTTTTCTATCAAGTTGTTTTCCCCTAGTTAGGAGTAATGTCAACTGGTCTTCGTGCTACGATAGGCCAACCGGAGGTACAATATCTACTAAAATGAATGAAATGGACCCTTTTCCGGTATTGAAATCAGTTATTTGATAAAATATTTCCATGAAATCATTTAAATAAATTGTAACATTGTCAACTAGGCTATAAACAATCAGAGGTCAACCGGAGGTACAACGTTTTATAACTCCAACTGATTGATTAAAATCAGAAATTAAGATGTTTTGTGGAGCTAGTGAGCTCATTATGGTCGTCAAATCTAACATGAATCGATATTGTAAAAAGAATAGGACCAAAAGTTTGATCCAATATTCAAGTAAGAATACTTTGAGGACGAGAAGAAACTGGGCATTACGAACTAAAACAATAAGCTTATAAAAGAACGCGGAGCCTAAGCATACCGATCTTGCTCCAAGCAAGTCTAAATTTTAATCGAAGGAAACTATTATCAAGCGATCGAACACAGTCGGTCAGATCTTAGTCAGAAGTTCTAGTCTTAAAAGCACTATAATGATTTTAAAAAATTGAGCATTTAAGTTTTTAAGTCCGCAAATCATCTTATTGATTTTGTTTGTAAATTTAATGTGAAAACTTATTAACTAAACTATTATTTTTTATAAAAATAACGACCTAAGTTTCCCAAATAAAAGTCAAAAATGTAAAACAATGCTTCCAACTTAATCAACATAATTTCTTCAATTACTCTCAAACCACAAAAGTAGTGAGCAAATTCCATCATGCAACAAAATCTTAAAAGATAATCACTATTTAAATTTAAATACCAATTTAGTAATTAACTAAGCACATAAAACATGCAAAGACCGTTGTCCAAACTTAAGTAAACTAACTAAATTTCCATTTTAAACAAAAAATTTGCTGAAATCGCAAAGATTTCACATTATGTGAAACATTTTATAGAACAAAGCATGTCTGGAATTTGGAAAATTGCTGTCATTTGAACTTGATCATGAGGGAGTCTTGAATTCTCCCTCAATCACGTCATTTTTTTAAAAGGAAGTTATAAATAAAATATAAATAAAATCATATATCCAAAAGCCTCTATAATTTACAACACTCGTAATTTACTTGTGAACATATGATAACAATTTGTAAGATAACTTTAAATTGTGTAGGTCTTTTGTCGTAATTTTATGTGTATATTTACATTCTAACTTGGTTCACCTTGAGGTTAACATTACAAGATTACCCTAAATAGGTGTCAACAAATTATAAAAGTTTTGAAAATTTTATAGACTAATTAACTTATATTTGGAGTGGCCTTGGGTTTGAAGACAATGTTTTTTTATAAAAGATTTTCAGATTTTACAAATATTTTGATCGTTGATAGTCATTTTAGTATTTGTTTTCCCTTCTTACGAAACAGTTATTAATGAAACGTGCAATATGTCAAGAAATATGTTTGAAAAGGTGATATAAATACGGTCCTAGACTTATGAGCTGACTTAGGAAAACATGGATGATCTTAGGAAACTTCCCAAAAAGTATAGAGTTCAAGATAAACTGAACTTGAAAAAGTAAATTAGAAGGTGGATGCAAAGCACTTCTTTCAACTCAACATTATGGATGAAAAAATCTCTAAATATAACTATTTCAGTACATTGGAACATTGTTGCTGGTATTCAGGATACCAGAGGCCAACCGGAGGTCCACTTTGCAATAAAATGCATGGAACAATTCTTTTCTGGTGCTGATATTTACTATTAGATAAAAATATCATCATTCAGTCAACAATTAAGTGAATTGGAAGAATGCTAACTGGTATTCAGAATACCATAGGCCAACCGGAGGTCCCATCTGCAATAAAATGGATGGAAAGTATCTTGATTCTATGATTTTTTTCTGATTTGCTAAATTATTGGAAAACAAAATCCTTATAGAACAACCACTTAATTAAATTGTTAGAATATCAATTGAGCTGAGGCCAACCGGAAGTCCAATACTTGAAAGGATGCAACGGATTAAAACAATTAAATCCGTTTTCTTAATATTATCTGTTCTTGGAACGTGAGTATCTGCAGCCGCATTTGAAACGGCTGATGAAGTCTATATTGCAATTTTTATTATAGAAGTAAACATCAAAAAGGTATACCTCAAATACATTCCAATCTAACCACATTATAAAAAAATAACAATAAATTTCAATTACCCCCACAATGTAAAATTTAAATAAAATAATAAAAATAAATATGTAAAAAAAATCTAATAAAAACTCTATAAAATGATTTCATTTCAATTTCAAGAAATCTTAATTCAAGTCAAAAGTCAATCTGCGTCATTGAACTAAACTAATACAAGTTCCAGTTAAACTATATACTAACTATAATAAACTTATAAAGGAAATGACAATGTTTAAGTTGGGAAACAATGCAATTCAAAGAGCACTTATAACTCAACTCGTGCTAGTTAGTTCATCTATCTTATTTGATTTATCTTTTTTTATTTTAGTCGCTATTACTAAAGAACAGGATATATAATTAAATTAATATAATAATTGAGTTTCTAGACAGATTGACGGCTGGAGGGAATACAAGATTTTTAAAAGAGTTTCTGAATTTTTGTGTCACTGAATTGAATATTATTAGCAGTGTTCTAAGGGGTATAATTATTAATTTGTTCTGGCTTGAGGTGTGACTATCACATGAAGTTTATGAAGTATTTTTTATCGTTGATGTACTATCATTGTCTGTAAATCTTGTGTTAAAAGCAATTAACGATGTAATATTGCTATAACAAGGGACTACCATTATATGAGGTTTCATATGAGGTTATTGAAATTTGGTTATGTTTACCTTTAAAAATTTATTATTTTCAGTTTACCTAAGAACCTAAAAAAATGGACTACTTGTTGTTTAGCACCCTACTAAGTTGTCTAGCACCCTATCCCTAGTCTAAATAATGAGGTACCACCACTATCTTAGAAAATTCTTTTCTAGCATTGGGTACTAGTACCCTATGTGGCTTCCCCAGATAAAAAGTCTCCACATTGACTAGAAACCTATCACTATTAACCAACTAGGTACTATATTTTGATAGCTCCCTTTAAAAAATGAACATGTTTTGAGAAGCACTATGAATTACGGTAAAAATTATGTAACATTGCAATCATATGAGGTTATTCAACTATGGAGTTAAAAATTAAGCACTATTGTCTTCATTGGGGACTACCAACATACCCCTTGCTATCATTAGGGACTACCTTATTTAAAGTTTTTATACTATCATGAGATTTTAGTTGATAATTCAAAATTATACAATTTTTTATAGAAAGAGCATGTCTTATGAAGGTTATTCCACTATGGAGTTAACAATAAAGCACTATTGTTCTCACGCCTCATTTGCTATCACAGGGAAATACCTTCATATGAAGTTTCTTTACTATCATGAGGTTTTGAGGTCGATGATTCAACTCTAAACTATTTATGGAATGATTCTGTTTTAATCCTAAAATTGAGGAACACTCTATGATTTACGCTAAAATGAAGTTCCATTGCAATCATATGAGGTTATTCCACTATGGAGTTAACAATAAAGCACTATTGTCGTCATTGAGGACTACCAACATCCGCATACTAACATATGAAGTTATTATAATTATAGAATGCCTACTTTTTAGTCTACTTTGGCAGTTCACTTGTTCTAAGACCTCGAAATAACAAATGAGATAACAAACTATTTTGAGAACTACCATCAATAAGCGAAAAGCTCAAATTATACACCGAATTTCTAAAGCTATTACTTTATAATTATTAAACAAATACTAAATCAATAATTTAACAAGCATCTAAAATTTGAATAAATTATGCTCAGAATCTTCAAAAGAACCCGCCAAATTATTTGAGCAAGTGCAAAAAACCTGAGCAAATACAAAATTTAGTCAAAAATAAAAGTTAGAGCACAATAAAAGAATGAGATTAAAAGTCAGGTGTTTAAATGACAGTTATTTATCAAACAGTGAGACCTAATCATTTGACAAATGACCGATAAATTATATTATCAGTAAATATTTATAAACTTTCATTGACGAAAATAACGACTTTGCCCTTGTTTTATGGTTCATATTTTTCCTATGAAATTTTGTAGTTTCTTTGTAAAGTATTTTGTTGTTCATGTAAAGTTCTTGTTGATTTAGTAAAAAAATGTTATCGAAAACCAAAACAGTTAGTTGGAGCCATTCCAAAAAGTCCAGCATCAAACGGAAACTCAGGACACAGAAACCACACATCATCGACTTACTCACATACCTATGAAATCCCAATTTTCCACAAAAAATTCCCACATTGACATTGTACCTTTAAATTGTGTCAGTGCGTCCTCGTAACCTCCTTGGCTTTGCTTGGCCTTTTTAGCAGATGGACTGTCATACTGGTCATATTGGTTATTGGACGCAATTCTTCCCGGAGACACAGAGATTCTACTATGTGATTGATGGGTGAATGACGTGATGGTGTTCCACCTTTCACTTGTAAAGGTGGACTTGAAGATGGTTCGTAGAGGGCTTCTTTCGGGTCAAACCCTAAACGATCCTTGTAATAGGATTGTGTTGACATGGTCTTGGATTTTTCTTAGTTCGTGGCACTTTTAATTCGTTTGTTTTTACACTTTTATCACTTCATAAAATTCACTTTTTTATTTTTAATTCTTAAAAAAATAATCACAAAAAATGGCACTTTTCTTTAAATAATTTATATCTTTTTTTTTTAGTCGGAAATCGATTTTAATTATATTTTGTTCGTTAGATAGATTTTAGAGTCGTTAGAAGCATGATTTTTTGTTTAGTTGGTAAAGAAATCTGGAATTAAATTTTCTTGATTTATAAAACATGAATGGAACGCATATATAATTTTCTTTGATCTTGGGAGTAATTATCGGTTTGCTAACAGAAATTCATTTGCGATTGTGTGTTTTAAGTTGCGGAGTAGTAAATACTTCTCAATGAAGTATATCAAGATATAGAATAACTGACATTGATGACTGACGTTGGTATTTTTATATCTGGCTTTTAAAAACATTTATTCTAAGGTTGAATTTTATGACGGAAGTTATTTTAAAATCAAATGTTTTAAAAAGACTTACTTTTATTTTAAGATTAACAATTTGTTTTCATCGAAAACTTTCTACTTCAATTTAATCTATCTTTATTACAAGCAATTAGCAAAGTCTTTGATAAGATATGGCTATAAATGTAGGTTACAAAATAAATCCCAAAGACGTAGTAATTTTGATTTCTAAATTTCAATTACACGCAATTATAATTTTTGTGAGTAATAATTAAGATGGTTCATATTTTTTTTAAATTTTGTGAGTAATAATCCTTTAGGAGAAACACATAAGAATAAAAATAATAAAAATAATAAAAGAAATATATTTAACAGTGAGATTTGAACCCAGACCTTCAGTATATGATGTATTTTTGCACGGGATTATAGACAATATACCATATAGCTTTATTTANTCACAGACTTTTAAATAAAAGCAGGTTACAGAAAACATACTAAGGAAGTCTATTTTTAACATTTCAATTATACGTAAATATTAAAAAAAATATAAAAAAATATTTAAGAGCGGGATTTGAACCCAGACCCAGAAAATATTTCATCTAACTTTATTTACAAGCAATTAGCTAAGTCTACGATGTTAAGAATTGCTTTAAAAATAGGCTACAGAAAATTTCCCAAAGACGTATTATATTTGTCTATATTTAAAAAAAAAATCAATTACACACCATTATAGTTTTTGTTATTAAGTCCCATTCGAAGAAAAGTTGTGAGTAATTATCCTTTAGGAGGAAAAAAAAGAGCGAGATTCAATTTAAAACTCCTTAGCGCATAAATATAAAAATATATTTAATAATGAGATTCGAACCCAGACCTTCAAAACGAAATACATTTTGGAAAGGGATTATAGAAAATATTCCATATAGCTCTACATATTTGATAAGATATGCTACAAACAAGTAGGTTATGGAAAACTATCCTAAAGACGTAGTATATTTCACTACACTCAAAAAAAGAAATGCTAAAAAATAGTAAAAAAGTTCTTAATTTAAGCCGAAAATGTATGTTGAGCGGGAAA
>HF689469.1:9717-25183 GCA_000341915.2 Megaselia scalaris
AAATATGTATCTTACTAAAATTTTATAATAAATATGCAATTAGAATGAAGATTTTAAAACTATTAATTCGTTTTTAGAACTTTTCAACTTTTAATCCGTATAAGAAAAGAATATCGACCTAGCACCGACCAAGGGAATAGACGACTGCGACTTACAAGATACTGCATTCAAAAACTATTCGAAGGAATATATAGGTTAGTTTTTTTGTAATCCTGCGTAGTACAAATCAGCTGAATTCTTACATTTCTTCGTCAAATATAAATGTTCATAGAAATCGGACAAGTTATGGTCATTGACACTTTCCTTACAGTAAAATTGAAGCTATAGCAACTTAGTATTTATTATTATATTTATATTTAATATGGATAGTAATAGACTGATAACTTTTTTCCATTAGAACCATTACAGGGAATTATAGTTCTTGGAAAAAATAATACTATAAAATATTTGATGTATATTTGACAAATTATTACAACGATTCAGAACAATACATTACTTTTCATTGCAGATAACTGTATTTATTACACTGATTCTGTTAGAACTGCATATTTTAAGAATTCAGTTTAAATTGTCCTTTCATTTATAATCAATAACTATTTTCTTCGATGTTCTTAACGATAAAATCATGGAATTGTGACATCTAAATAATGAAATATAAAAATATTTGTTGATGGATTTCTTATACAAAGATAGCAAACTCTTAAATAGTATTTTATCATTATTTGCAATATTTTATGTAGTAATAGTAATTTTATTCGCCATAAACAGGAATCAATACATCTATCCCCTCGTGAGAATATAAGGTGCCAATCCATCTGATAACAAGAATTGCTGCAGTCTGAGATTTACGTTATTTTTCTGAGAATTAAAAGAGAAATTGCTAAAATAGTTTGTCGCCAAAATATTAATTTTTGTCACCCCCCCCCCACCTAAGCATCTACTGACCAAAATAATTCTTCGGTTGATTTCAGCACTTACGTCGTTGTTGGATGTAACTTTATTTATAATCATATGCCATCTTATATAATCATATGCCATCATGACACATTTTTTTTATTTTTAAATTGGGGAACGACCTTAAAAAGTATTACTTTAAAAAAACAGAATTCACATTTGCTAATTATACATATGTTTTCTCCTTTCCCGAAATTCTACCAAATAGTTTTAGTCTTCCATTTTTTGTTTTTTCAAAACTACATAAAAATCCCGAAATTCCGAATTGAAAAAAAAAACAATATCATCAGAGCAAACATTGTTTGCAATGTATTTTCTTTATTTTTCTTGTAGTTTCATAATAATCTTGTAATGCTTATACATAGTAAATATTAAAGACTAAATATATAGTGAAGCTTATTCAAACATTCAAAGTGCAGAATAATACTTGGTGACTTTTAAGATTAAATAAGAAGCCTGATTTTCGCTTCATCATGATACTTTATGTTTTCATAATAATTTAATTTTAACAAGCTGAAACAGTTTTTCCTGTTTGGTAATAGCAAGAACATATTTAAATTATTTAATAAAATAACATTTTTTTATAAGATATATGGGACAAGCAATATTTTAAAAATGCAAATTAAAAATAGTTGATTTTTTAATATATCCAATTTCAAAACATCAAAATCTTATTAAGCACTTTGTTAGAATTCATTTGCTAAACCGGACTATTTGTATAAAAAAGAACTTATAAAATATTTAATATTATGCAGGGACGGTCGATAATAATATCTCGGACGAAACATTAGAACGACATAACACAAATAATTCTTTTATATGCTACATAGAACATTAGAAAACTTCAACAATCGAGAAATATCGTCTGTAAATGTTTTAGAAGACTTAGAAATATAAATTTTATAAATAAAAAAAATTAAAATTCTAGTCTATATGCTGAGCACGAAGTTTCGTGATCCTGTAAATTAATTGTGCACCTGGATGCTGATGGAGAAAGGTCTATTTTATTTTGAGCTAACAACTCTTCATTTTGTGATACCCAATATCCTAAGGTATCAGTGTCATAGGTCGGAATAATAGTCACTTCTGCAATAAAAAATATATAATTAAAAAATTAAATATAATTTTACTTCCGTCCACAATACCTAAAGACTTATCTTCCCATAGCTGTTTGGCGTCAAGCAGAGCTTGGAATACCTCCCTATGGGGGTCAGTGCTCGAAAATAATAATATCTGGCTCTTATATTCTTGAAAAATTCTAAATGAGAATAGTATCCGTTTCCTTGATGTGGAACGTACGTTAAGTCCACGTATATTGGAGTTCCTCCTTTTTCCTTATTTGATATATCTGACATCTTCTTTAGATTTTTTTCATTGTTTATTTTAGTTTTCAATAGTACTGCTCGCTTTTCCTTTTTAGGTGTTGTTCTGAACTCCTCAGGAGCTGGAGATGGCAAACTGGAAGGTTTTCCCCATTTTTCCTTTACCTCTTTATCATCATTATCGTCGTCTTTTTCTGTTTTTGATTTCTTATCATTTTCATCCGGTTTTGTTGACGTTTTAGGAGCTTCGTCAAGCACAACCTTTTCACCTGGTATTTCCTTAACAGGCTCGAATTCTGTCACTTCATATTTCGAAGTTACAGTAGTCATTACTTCAGCTCCACGGAGCTGGACGTGCTCATCTAAAGCTTTCTTAAAGTTCAATTCCGCCTCATCTAGAAACTTATACACATCTGTTAGTTCTTTACTATCCTCCTTAGAGTCACCTTGTATATTTAATGAATCGGCTAGTTCGCCATACACAGAAGTAGACATAGGATCCTCTTTCAAGTATTTTAATCGAAGATTGCAATCATCATCTTCCTCCTCATCTTCATTCAAATCTAAAAAATAAATATTTAAAAGTTATATAATTTATTTTCTTCAATGTTACCTTTGGAGTCACGATCATCATGTAATGATTCTTCAATCTTCTTGTCTGGACTAACTGGTGCAGTTGGAGGTGTTTGGTGAACCGTTTCATCTTCCTTTTCTGAAGAGCTTTTACCAATTATTGTCGAAACTGACATAGAACGAGACTCTTTTACATCCGCAATCGAATCCTTGAATATTTCAACACTCTTAATAGTAGTAATAACTTCTGATAACTTAATTTCTGAAGATCTCTCTTCCTTACTCATTGATTTGTCCGTCTTCGTATTTTCAATATCTTCCTGTTTTAAAATAAGTGATTCTTTTCTTTCAGTGTTTCAGTCAACTCTGAATCAATTTTTGAATCTACATCTTTCACGTTCTCAAGCTCTTTGTTTTGAGTATCTTTTGGAATATTTATATCTTTCACCAAATCATCTTGTGAAGACTTTAATTCAAGCAAATCATCTCCTTCAGATTTTCTTGGACTGGACACTGTACTGGACTCTTTTTCTTCAACGCGATCAGATTGTTTATCTCCAGAACTGCCTTCTAATTTTATTTCTAAAGACTCCTGTGAATGTTTTTCAATACTTATGCTGCAATCCTTATCAGATACTTTTAAAACATCAAATTCCTTTAGCTTTGAATTATCAGGTTCCAATTGAATATCTTCTTTCTTCATTTCTACATCTTTCTTTTCTGGAATAGTAACACTTTCTTCCTTGGATTCAATTTGTACGGTTTTGGACTCGGAAAGAGAAACATTGGAAGCATTAATTTCATTTTTTTCTGATGGAGATACATTTTGTATAGCAATTGACTCATGTGAAGATCTTACATCTTTTATTTGATCTTTTTCGGAAACACTTGGACTGGAATCTTTACTTGACTTTATGGAAGAAATTTGAATATTAATTTCATTGCTTGACTTATCACATTCTTTAGATTCTTTTAACACGTCCGAGTTCACTTTATCTGATTGGTCCTCAATTGCCTTTTCATCTTCATTTAAATATTCTTGAGGAGAAGTGACAGACTTAGATTTGTCCACAGCCAAATTTTGTTTATCAATTACTTGTTCGTGAATTACTTCAGAAGTCGATAATTCACCTTTTAAAGAAGAAGTCTTTACACTGGACTCTTGATTAATGTTTGCTTTATCATTGTCTTCCTGAACATCAATAATACATTCTTCAATTAACGATTCATGAGAAGTACATATATCGCCTTTAGAATAGTCTTTTACAGATACACTTGGACTTGAACTCATGCTATCCTTTTTCCTGTCTTCTTGACCAATAGGCATATCTTTTGTAGACATTTTATCTTCATTATCCTTTTCTTGGGTCTTGTCGATATTGATTCTCTAGGAGAAACCGTTAGACTAGAAATCTTTTCAAGTTCCTCTTTCTGACATATATTTGCAGATCCACTTGGACTAACTTTTTTACTAACCTCCTTTAAATTTTCAGTTTCAGAATCACTTGCAATTCCTTCTTTAACTTTTTCTGTTGGAATACTTTTGTCTGGAGCTTTATCAGTGATTTTGATTTCTTGTTTAATAGTATCTTTTTTTATGTCAGATTCAACATATGCTGAGGTCAAGCAATTGTCTTTTAGTGCTAATGAAATTTCTTTCTTATCATCAACAGCTTGCAAAATGCTTATATCACTAACTGTAACTTTTTCAGATGTAGATTCACTCTTTACAGATTCATCTTCTTTCAAATCTTTCGATATTTGTTCTTCCAATGTATGTTGATCTAAATCATCAGGAAGACTATCTTTTTTAATAGAATCAATACTGTCTTTTTTATCCGTTTGACTTAAAGATGCAGACTCGTGAGAGGGTCTTTTTTTTGACTCTTCAATTTCGTCCAATCCAGAAAGAGATCCCCTTGGACTAGAACCTTCACTATATTTTAAACATGCTTCAGTTTCCGCTTTGGGAGAATCTTCAATAGCAATAGCTTCCTCAACAAATTCCTTAGATGAATCTAAATCACCAGTTAATGAAATCACTTTAGTCTCTTTAGTCAATGATTCTTGTGAAGTCAATTTTTCACTTTGTATATCATGTAAAGATTCCCTAGGGCTAGAACTCTTACTTGCTTCCTTGACTTTTTCGGAACCAGTAGAATGCTCAGATCCTGCTAGAATTGAGCCTACCGGACTTGGACTAGTTTCTTTTATTGGTTCAGTTCCAAAATTGTTTTCCATATCACCAAGCAAAGATTCTCTACGACTGGAGCTCTTACTTCCATCTTTAACTTTTTCAACATCAATAGATTTTTCAGACTCCCCAAGTAAAGATCCTATGGGACTAGAACTTTTACCAGCTTCGTTTTCCAGTTCGATTCCATCGAAATTATCTACTCTCCAAGTAAAGATCCCTTAAGGCTGGAACTCTTACTTGCATCCTTTACTTTTTCAGAATCCGTAAGAATAGAGTCCCTAGGACTTGAAGTTTTATTAGTTTCCTTTTCTGGTTCGGTCTTCTCATCTTTTTCCAAATCTCCAAGTAAAGAACCCATAGGGCTAGAGCTTTTACTAGACTCTTTTGCTTTACTAACATCAATCGATTTTTCTGATTCCGCAATTAAGGAACCTCTTGGGCTAGAAGTTTTGCTAGATTCTTTTTCGAGTTCCATTTCAGTTAAATTATCTACATCTCCAAGTAAAGATCCCTTAGGACTAGAGCTCTTGCTTATATCATTAACTTTTTCATTTTCCATAGATTTTTCAGATTCTGCAAATATAGAACTTCTAGGGGTAGTAATTTTACTATCTTCCTGTTCTTTTTCTGTTTCCTCATCTTTTTCTAAATCTCCAAGTAAAGAACCCCCAGGGCTAGAACCCTTAATTGTATCTTTTATTTTTCCAGAATCTATTGATTTTTCTGATTCTGCATGTAAGGAGCCTCTGGGACTAGAACTTTTACTAGCTTCTTTATCGGGTTCAAGCTGAGCTAAATTCTCTACATCTCCATGTAAAGATTCCTTAGGACTTGAACTGTTATCGTCCTTAACTTTTTCATCATCCATAGATTTCTCAGACTCTGCAACTAAAGATCCCCTTGGACTAGAACGTTTACTATCTTCTTTTTCGGGTTCTATATCATCAACATTTCCTATATCTCCAAGTAAAGATCCTTTAGGACTTGAACTCTTACTTAGATCCTTAGCTTTGTCAGTGTCCATAGATTTTTCAGACTCCGCAAGCAATGATCCTCTAGGACTAGAACTTTTACTAACTTCCTTCTCTGGTTCAGTTTCTTTATCTTTTTCTAAATCTCCAAGCACAGAACCTCTAGGGCTAGAACTCTTGCTCACATCTTTAGATTTTCCAGCATCCATAGATTTGTCTGATTCTGCGATTAAAGAACCTACAGGACTAGAATTTTACTAGTTTCCTTTTCTGGTTCTTGTTCCTCATCTTTTTCTAAATCTCCAAGTAAAGAACCCCTAGGACTGGAACCCTTACTTGTATCTTTTATTTTTTCATTATCTGCAGATTTTTCTGATTCCGCGTGTAGGGATTCTCTGGGACTAGCACTTTTATTATCTTCTTTTTCGGGTTCAAGTTGAGCTAAATACTCTACATCTCCATGTAGAGATCCTTTAGGACTTGAACTCTTACTAACGTCTTTAATTTTTTCATCATCCACAGATTTCTCAGACTCTGCAACTATAGATCCCCTAGGACTAGAACGTTTACTATCTTCTTTTTCGGGTTCGATATCATCAATATTTCCTATATCTCCAAGTAAAGATCCTTTAGGACTTGAACTCTTACTTAGATCCTTAGCTTTGTCAGTGTCCATAGATTTTTCAGACTCCGCAAGCAATGATCCCCTAGGACTGGAGCTTTGACTAACTTCCTTTTCTGGTTCAGTTTCTTTATTTTTTTCTAAATCTCCAAGCAAAGAACCTTTAGGGCTAGAACTCTTACTCGCATCTTTAGATTTTTCAGCATCAATAGATTTCTCGGATTCCGCGTGTAGGGATCCTATGGGACTTAAACTCTTACTATCTTCTTTTTCGCATTCTGCCACAGATTTGTCTAACTCTTCTTTTAATGATTCTCGAGGACTAGAATCTTTACTTGGCTCTTTGAATAATTCTACTTCTACTGATTTCTGGATTTCAGGTTCTCCAAGTAAAGATTCTCTTGGGCTAGAACTCTGACTCATTACTTTTAATTCAACTGTATCTTCTGCAATAGATAACTCCTTATTAATTCCTGAATGTTTGTCCATATCACCGGTTAATGAATCCCTTGGGCTAGATTCCTTGCAGATTTCTTTTCCTATTGCAATTTCAAAAGATTTTTCAGATTCTCCATGTAAAGACTCTCTTGGACTAGAGCCTTTACTTTCTTTGTGTTTATCTGATTCCTTTAGTTTATCATTTTCTCCATTACAGAAAGTGCGGGACTTACACTCGTAATAATTTCCTTATCTAAATTAGCTGATTTTTCGGATTCTCCTCCTAAAGATTCTCTTGGGCTTGAGGCTTTACTTATTTCTTTTATGCTTGTCGATTTTTCAGATTCACCCCCCAAAGATTGTCTAGGACTAGAACTCTTAGTTTGTTGTTGATCTTCTTTTGACGCTTCAGATTTTTCAACATCTTTAATAGGTGAGTCCTTTGTAATATCTGTTTCTGCTTTTTCAGATATTTCAGACTCCCCGGGTAAAGAATCTCTTGGACTAGACATTATACTTGCTTCTTTATCAATCTGGACGTCTACTATTTTTTCTAATTCTGCACTGACTGTATCCTTAGAAGAAGATACGCCACTTGTTTCCTTTTCTATTTTTAAGTCTGTAGATTTTTCAACTTCATCAACTAAAGACACTCTAGGAGTAGATTTCTTATCAATATCTGTCTCGAATTCACGGTCTTTATCTTCTTCTGGCTTCACAGATTTTTCAGATTCTCCAAATAATGAACCTTCAGTACTAGGAACCTTGCTAGATTTTTTCTCATCTCCTTTTAGACTATCTTTATCAGATTCCTTTCCAAGTATCGAACTTCCAGGACTTGAAGCAATACTAGATTTTTTCTCAGCTTCGAATTCTACAGATTTTTCAATTTCACAATGTAAGGAGTCTCTCGGACTAGAAGTTTTACTAATATCTTTTTCTAGTTTTTCTTCCACAGATTTCTCGATTTCTCCAAGTAAAGAATCTCTTGGACTAGATCCCTTAGATAATTCTGCTGCTTGAGCTTTATCTGTTTCACCAAGTAAGGAGTCTCTCGGACTAGAAGTTTTACTAAGTTCTTTTTCAAGTTTTTCCTCCACAGATTTCTCGAGTTCTCCAAGCAATGAATCTCTTGGACTGGATCCCTTAGATAACTCTGCTCCTTGAACTCCGTCCGTTTCTCCAAGCAAAGAACTTGCTGTGCTCGTATCCTTGTTGATTCCTTTTTCAATTCCTCATTTTCAGTCATTTCTTCTTTTGGAATAAAATCTTTAGTTATTAATTCAGCTGGTTCTTCGCTCTTTGATTTTTCACTTTTTGGACTGACAACCTCACTCATATCTTTTAAGGACTCTTCTTCTTTTGGACTTAATTCTTTGCTAATTTTTCCTGCTGCTTCATCACTTTTTTCTGATTTTGGACTCGTCTCTTTGAAGTGTTCTTCTTCTTTTTTAATCAATTCTTCTTTTGGGCTAGAATCTTTGCTCTTTTCTTTAGCTGGTTCTTCACACACAGATTTTTCTGATTCTGCCAATATAGAACTACTAGGACTAATTGGTTCTATTTTTGATTTTTCAGATCTTGGAGTAGAAGCCTTACTAGTTTCTTTTCCATCTTCCTCCACTGGTTTTATGGAATCTTCATGTAAAGATCCTCTACGACTAGATTCTTTACTCACATCTTTAAGTTGCTCGACCACTTCTTTTTTATCTTCCAAACTGGAACTAGATATTTCCTTTACTATACTTGGTCTTGTACTTTTAGAGACTTCCATTTCTGATTCGACTTTTTCTAAAGTTTTTTCAACTTCATCAAGTAAAGAACTTCTTGGACTAGAACTTTTATTTAAATCTTTTTCAATCTCAAGTTCTACCGATTTTTCGGATTCTCCTAGCAATGAGCCTCTAGGACTAGAATTCTTACTAACTTTTTTCTCTTGATCTTCTTCCACAAATGTTTCTTCAATTAAAGATTCTCTAGGACTAGAAGCCTTGGAAATTTCTTTATCTGGATCATCATCTACTGCTGGTAAATCTCTAGGAGAGGATAGTTTACTTGCTTCTTTAATTTCTGCTTCTGGTTCAACGTCTAATTGTTTATCACATATCACTGTTATATCATCTTTTGAATCTTTATGAGTAAGTTTTTCCTTTTCTGATTCGACATCCTTTGCATCAGATTCCTCAGAGAAAACCTTGAAACTTCCATCTTTGTCTACACTCAATATGGAGTGTTGACTATCTTTGCGATATTCTTGTTCATTACGTTGTCCTCTTCAACACTTTTCTCTTTTTCTGTATCAAGTTTTCTTTCATTTTCTTCCGAAATGTCTTCTTTTTTTATTTCAATTGATTCTAAGCTAGATTTTATGCTTTCCCTTTTTGGAGAAGTGGACCTTGATGCCTCCTTTTCATAAAAGTCAGGTATGATTTCATGTATATCTTTATCAGATTTTAAAACTTTGGCAACATCTGCAACTATCTTGGCAATTTCTTCTTCTCTTGGTGATTTCGGTCTTAATTCATCAGCTTGAACATTTAATTCAATTGAAGGTGTCGATAACTTTCGTTCTTCGTCATCTTCTGCTATGTCGTGCAAAATATCCATGCTTACTTTGTCTTTAGCATCATCTATTGGAGAGCAAACGCTGGTTATATGAGTTTCGCGAAGTTCAGATTCAATTACGGCTTGTGAAATATCGAATTCTTGAAGATCTACAGGACTTGAAACGGTGTCCTTTATAGAATGAATAATATATTGATCAGTTTCTTCCTCATTTTTACCCTTTTCTGTTGAAAATAGTTGGATATTTGACATAGCTTCATCAATAGGTGACGAAACAGTAACATCTACAAAAAAAAACAATAACTGTTATCTAGAACAAAAAATAAATTTCTAATGTATTAAACCTCGAGTTTTAGTTTCAGCAATATCTTTTTCAAGAAGTTCAATTTCTGGAAGAGCTTTATCGATTGGAGATGAAGCTGTAGTATCTAAAATTAAATGTGTCAAAGAAACTGTTGAATTTAATTTTCTAAATAACAAACCTTTGTCCTTCGTTTCTTCTAAATCATATTCTTCCTGTTTTAATTCTAGAATTGGTATTTTTTTATCGGAAGGAGATGAAACTATCGTATCTAAAAAGTAAAAATTGAATTAAAATAAAAAAAACACAGAATAAAAACCTTTTATATTGGAAGCACTCGCATCAAGTTCTTCTTGCTTTGGTATATCAGCTTCTGCAAGATCTTCATCTATAAAAGAAGAAATTATATTCAAAAACGTATTAGAAAATAAAAACCTTTAAGTTCAATTTCAGCTACATCGAACTTCTTTTCTTGTTCTTCTTCAGCGTCTTCTTTAGGTTCCATTTCAGTTACATCAAGCTTCTTTTCTTGTTTTTCTTCTTCTTTTTCATCTTTAGTTTCAACTTCATCTGAAATTACTAACAATGACAACGTTTCCTTATAGCAAAAAAAAGTTTTTTTTTACCTTTAACTGGTTTGTCAACTTGTTCTTCAACTAGTTCATCAATGCGTTCCTCAGTTGCTTCTCTATTACTATCCTTAACTATAACACAAATTAAAATACATTAAAACTCTATGATATATAAATTTACATACCAATATTTTCTTCATCTACATTTGATCCAACATTGTCTTTTTCATTATCAAGTAAGTTTGTAGCTTCCTTCGTGCTTAATTGTTCATTTCCGCTCGTAACCAGCTCAGCATTTTGATCTTTCGATTTATCATCTTTTTCATATGATTCTAAGTCAACCTCTTCGTGTACAGGTAAATCAGCAACTTCATCAGGAGTTTTAACCATGTCTTTAAGTAATACTGTCTTACTTTCAAATGACATTTTAATTGGTAAAGTACATTTGGTTAAGGTTGTTGGAACTTTACAAATATCATTTTTAGTATCCTTCTCATTCTCCTTTGTCTCTTCGTTTATATATTTTTCCTCAACAACATTTTCCTTGATCTCATCCATAGTTAATCTTTCGTCCTCTGGAAGAGTAGGAGCTGTAGTGGTGGCACCTGATTCAACTGTTACGGAAAATTTATCTTCAGGGACACTTTCTTGTTGTACTGCCTCTTTTGATTCGACAATATCAATCTTTTCAATTTTCCCTTCATCAACTTCAATTATCTGAGATGATTCCTCGGCTTCTTCATTTTCATTGATTATAATATCTCGGGCGGTTGAAATGATTTCCTGCAATTCTTTGTTTAAATTTTCAATAGTCTCTTTTCGTATTTCAGTAGCTTCTTGTTCCTTAATATTTTCTTCTTCAGCTTCTCATCTACACTAGCTTTTCTTTGCTTTTCTGACTCTTGAGAATCTCTCTGATGTTTCTGGAATTCTTCTTCCTTAGTAACACTGCTTTCTTGCTCGTTAATAGAATCTTCAGTATATTGTTCAATTTCTTCTTTCTCAATGATCAAATATTCCTCTTCTTCTTCAACCTCAGTTGTGCTGTCTTCTTTGATAATTTTACGTTTAGCTTCACGTTCCGATCTATTGAATACAGCTTCAATTTCACGGACAACTTCTTGCTCCTCTTTTAGATCATCCAGTTCTCTTTGTTTTTCTTCATCTATAATTTCCTTAGAAGTGTCATCAATTTTTTTGCTTGTGTCATCAATGCTGGGTGTGGAAATTCCACTGGAGTCTGCAGTTGCTCCATCTTTTTCAATATATGATCGTTTAGAATCAGATTTTGATTTTGTGGTTTTGATGGGACTACAAGGAGCTTTTTTTACTGGAGATAAGCCCCGTGGACGTCGTGATATTGGTTTTCTTTCGCTCTTGGTCTCTTTTTTCTCTGATGTTGTCTTGGTAATATCTTTTTTAGTTGATTTCAATGATTTTTGTTTGGATTCCAATACCTTCAAATTATTTGCATCTTTTGTGCTTTTTGGCGGAGTATCTCCTATAATTTTATTTGTTCGTGGAATACTTTTATATTTCATAATTTTTTTAGGAGTAGTTGCAGGTGATACTTTTTTCTCAGAAGCAACTGCCTCCTTCATAATTTTTTTCTCAGCTGTTTTTGGTGCTTTATTTTTGATCGTCATTTTTTGTGTTTTAGTTTTTACCTTATTAGGTTCTTCTTTTTTAGTAGTTTCAATATTATCATCAGTTGAAATATTATCTTTTATGTTAGATACAACAATTTCGTTGTTTGATTTTGGCTTATTAGTGTCTATAATATCCTTTTCTGGTAAGCCCTTACCAGACTTTTCTATAATACTTGCTTTCGAAGTCTTTTTCGATTTAGAAATATTCAATGCTTGTAAAGAGCTTTGAGAGCATGTGAATATCTCATAAAATCAATTCCTTTCAATTTTTGTAATCCCTCCTGAATTTTAAAATCAGGTGTACTTCCAGGGAATAAAATTCTAGTAATAGTTTCATTGGGATTAGCGGGCTGCCATACGAGCAAAGCACATATTGAAATTAAGTTTTGTAATGGAAAATTGAATTGTTTTGTTTCCTTTGTAAAGAACAAATTTTTGTCTTGATTGTTCCATTTGCTCATAAACTCTTTCACTTCTTTAGAATCTTTTGAGGGACTTACCACGTACATATCAAGCTTTCCATGTCCAACTTTATGGTAAAGATTTATAGGTTCAGAGCTATTGTAACATTGATGGGGTTTTAAGTTCAAATTTTTAAGATTTTGAACAAGGCTATATCCTCTTTCCATCAAATCGACAATTAATTGATCTTTATCTTTACCCCCATCTGGGCTATAAGAATTTGCAGTTTCGGGAATATTGCAGAAGAAATGACCAATCTGAGGATATACCTGAATATCTTGTTTTCTCTCTAAGACAGCGCTAATTCCATTTATAGTTGAGTTATTAAGTCTTGTAAGAAGGACAGCATCTAAGCGATCTAAATGCCTTACGAAATCCCAGAAACAAGCTTTTCTATTAAATCCACCATCAATCAACATATTGAATCCATTAATACCGAATAAAGCTGCGTCCCCTTGTCCACCCGGGAATACATACAAGGTTGGATGACTGAATCTTATATTCCCAACGACATCAGAAGTTTCTAATAAATCATTAATTGAAGATGGGACTATTATCGGAGATAAGAAATCTTTAAATGCAATATATGTTAGAAACTTTTTTTAAATTTTGAATAAAAAATATACCTATGAAATTATTGATTCTTTCATCACCGCTATCCAATACATCTACTGGGTTAATTTTGATCTTGCAAATCTTAGTATAGCTCTTTTCAGGCAAGTTATTCCATAATCCAGAGTCGGAGCAATGTATGTTAATCGTTATGGTATTAGGATATGCGTATAATACTCTCTGACATCATGCTTATGAAAGATTTCTACAAAATCAGAAACAGAAAAGGTTCCATCCTAAAAGAATCATATAAATATAAATTTTAAAAAATGTTGGTCCTTTAAAATAATTACTTGTAAGATCCATGATCCATTGCCAGAAAAAGTATATCCTGAATGTATAATATGCTTATGACGAGTAAAGCTGCTTAACATATTTCGCATGCATTGAATTAAAGTACTAAATGTAGGATGTATTAAAATTTCAGTTACAAGGTTTTCACTAGCGTATTGAATTAGTTTCTCCCCTAAAATACTTTCAATTAGTACACATTGTACTTTTTACAAGAAATTGAAATAAATTACCATTGCGTCCTTCTTCAGTTTCAGGATTTTGTTTTGCAATAGTATTTAGCTCATGAGCTAAATCAACGTGACAGTCAGATGAATCCCATGAGAGAAATCCTTTAATGAAATTAGAGATTTTAGATAATCCTTTTGTTTGTTTTAACAGCCAGGTGATTTAACAGCTGATTAAAACGATTTTTCTAATATGTATAGACTATTCTAAATAAGACATATTTTTTAAATCTTGTGTTTCTTGAATAAATTTCTCAAATTCAAAATATTTAAAAAAAATATATAATTTTTAAATTATATAATCTATTCTTTTTAATATTTAATGTAAAATATAAAAATATTCTTCAGACATTTTGTCCATTTATCGATCGATTTTTTAACTCTTAATAAGGATTATAATATAAGAAATTTTATATAACTTGATTTTTTATTGAAAATACCAACCTTTAATCAATCGTTGAATCAAGATGTCCTTATGATGATTTGAATGAGGTTCTGCCAAAATTATCATAAGATAACATCCGGTTAAGGGACTTGGAGGACCAACTAATCCGCTGTTAGAAGGAGCATCTTCCTTAACTTCAGAGTCACCGTTGACGCCATTTCTTTCATCAGCGCACTCTTCTGCGACTATTTCAGATTCTTTTTGTATATCCATAATTTTACCTGTTAATAAAATTTAAATCGAATGTTAAAAATATTTCGAGTTTATACTTTTTCAAAATTATATAATATACATAATTTTGCCACACCCTTTTATTTCAATAAATTTTATATTTCTTCACTTTTTGACGAAGTCTCACATTTTTATAAAAAAATTTTTAAACATCTTTTAAATAAATTGTTAATATTTTCTCTATTTTATTAAATTTAAATTTAATGCAACCAGCTGAAATCAATAGCCATATGTCTTGAACCGGTAACGAAAAATATTTTAACTAAGTCATGCGCACTTTACAATATAAAGGATATACTGTTGTAGGTCAGAAAAAGACCGGTAACCAGCTGTTTTCGTTGAGTTGCGTTTTAAGCTTCTATATGTATATATGCAATATTCCCCCCCCCCCGAATGCCACTCAAACAGTGTTTTGTGGAGAGAGCAACAACGTCTATGCTGTTTACCCATTGCTGAAACTCAGTATGCAAGGCAACGCTCTACACACTAAGCTACGGCTCTCTCAAAGTTTGCTATAAGCTAGAATTGTAAGTTTATAAATTACTCCTACTTTTCGCGGAGATTTCTCTTTATTGTGTGGTTTGGCGCCCAAAACAATATATTTAGGAAATAAAATGACGTAAAAAAACATAGTACCTTCTTAAATTAAACAGCCAAAATTATAAGCCAATCAAGTCTACAAAATTTAAAATAAAAGATCGAAACCGAGAAGGTCGAAAAGTTATTGGTCAAAATCATAAATATCAATTTTAATGTATCGTTCTTTTTAAACAAATTGTTAATGTTGACGGAAAAGTTATTAAAAAGTTGTCAATTGGTAATCCAAATTTTGGTCCAAAACTTAAGATGGATTACCAATTGACAAGACATTGTTCCCAGTTATAGATATATTAGCAGATTTAGAAAATATTTTGTATGACTTCGAAGAACCTTATGAAAAAGAACAGCGCTGACAACATAAAATCGTTTCAGAAAAAACAACATCAAAAATCTATTTTCGACTTGAAACTTGAATCTAGTATTATAGAAACAAG
>HF689659.1:6787-21595 GCA_000341915.2 Megaselia scalaris
TGTAAAATTTGATATCGTTGTCCATTACGTTGCCGGGTCGATATCGGTGTATTCCTTTCCGTTTTCGTATCGGTATAGGCATAGTGTTGTTTGACATAGTCATTTGAAATTCGCAGTGCTCATGACGGTGAACAGCTTTCAATAGCACATTTATACCGTCCCCTGGTACTAGGTAACTGGATGAAGAGTTACCACTTTGTGGTCTTTACGTTACCGTCTCATGACGGGATGGATAAGATCAGCTTTTCTTGTAAGACATAGAAGATATATATTGCGAAACAGATGAGAAGAAATCTTTGGTTTTCAATTTCAATAAAAGCCAAACTTTTTAAAGATTGCCCGTCACATGGAGACAAATACTACAGATAGGTCACAGTCATAACCCACAGCCTAATCAATAGTTTTTATAATTACAGAATAGTCGGAAGTTACCTTCTGCCAATCTACCCCTTCAGCAAGACTCTTTGGATGGGAGTCCTCCTATGTTCTCTTCTAGAAGTGTAAGCATAGCCTACGTCCATTACAGAGATTTACCTCAAAATTCTAACCACAAAATATTAAAAAGCTTATCATTTGGAACCATGTCCTCATACCAGATTTTCTGTTCTCAATCTGTCAACGATGACCTAATTCAAACTCCCAAAAGGATCATTTTCTTTTCCTGCTTTATAATTGACTTGATTATTACGAGTGCATATGGAGGAGGACTTGCAACAATCTTAACTCTACCTTCTTTTGGAGAAGTTGCAGATACATTGGAGAAAATGGTAGATTTTGAACTAGAATGGGGCGGAATTACTTATGATTGGCTGTATTCAGTGGAGTTTTCTGAAGATGTGAGCTTTCTTTTGAATTTTATTTTTTTTTAATAAAACTCTAAAATCCTTTACAGACAACGATTATAAACCTTTTAAAACGATTTCATGTTTATTCAGCTGAAAAGATGGCAAACTTATCAGCTAAAGGAGAAATTGGAGTAATTTTGGAGAGATTGACTTTTGGATTATTCTCCATTCCAGAATTTTTCACAAATGATGCTGCAAAACATTATACAGTTTCAAAGGAAGAAATGTATTTTGAGCTATGCGTTGCTTATGTTTCAAAATCTTGGGCTCATATGGAGAATTATAACAAATTTATTTCAATGGTCGAGGAGTCTGGACTTCCTGAGATTTGGGAATGGCAGATGGGAGTAAAATATATTGATGATACTATTTTGAACACTCTAATGTCATCAAAGCATCTGGGAAACATTGGAGAAGATGAACCTGTTCCTTTGGGAATGTCGAATTTCAGTGGAATGATTATTATTTGGTGCATTGGTATTGGAGTATCCACTCTGGTATTTTGCTATGAAGTTACTTTTGGGAGGAAGGCAATGTGAAATTTGTTTATATTTATATATATTTAATTAAAAAAAATAGTCTCATGTTTACTCTCATTAACTTAATATTAAAAGTGTTATTAGAAAACTTATATTTTCTATCAAATACCAAAGGATGGTATTGAAAAGTTCCAGAGCTTCAAGGATAAGAAAGAGATAGAAGTATATCTAAGTTTCTAATTCAATGCTTACTTTAAATAAATTTACTTGCTAATAAAAAGTATCAAACTTTAAAAGTATATTGAAAATAATATTGTTTATAAATTTTGAGTAAACATGGAAAAATTTTAGCAAAATTGTATTACAAAGTATTCTACAGAATAAGCTTGTAAAATAAGTCATGTAAGACAAATTAACTATATCAAAGGAAATCCAATTTTCAGATTTACATTTATTTAACATATTTCAATTCCCTGAAAACTCGAAAACATCAATTTTCTTTGATTCATTTACGACTTCTTTTACATTCTCAGATAAGAGAAATGTCCCAATAAAGTGAAATGATTGAAGAATTTACATGTAAAGGTCTTTTAGAGTAGGAAAATGTGAAGAAACTGAGCAATTCGAGGAACTGGATGAGGAGTAAATTGCAGACTCCCAAAGTAGCTTTAAAAATGGCTAACAAAGACCGTGAAACTGAATTTGGAAATTATAGAAATGAGAAAGTAGATCCAAAGCACATGGCTTTCAAGTAACAGACAAGTTTCTATTTCTTTGAATGCACTAATAAAAAATCTATTCTAAATCTATTCTTCTTGTTTTTTTTCCTTGGATCACTTGATAAATCTTAGGGTGAAAGCTGAGCAAATGTATATCCTTGACCATAGCATTTTTCTTTTCTGAAGATTTTGCAAATCAGCATTGAACTCTTCAGCTTCCTTTACAACTTCTCCATACCTATCTTCTTTTCTAAATCGACTTCTTCATTTTGCATGTCTTCTAGAATTTTACAATCATATATCCATTATCATATATCCATTATCTTCTGGATCTTCAAAATAATATGTTCCTCACTTGAAGCTAATCCCATATACATACCCTTTTACTGGCAATGATAATCTTTTTCCGGTATACTAAGTTGTTTTGGAACACTCCTGGATAACTTCCTCGAAATGGAAATGTCTGGGAACTGTGACTTTATTTTGTTGTGTAACTTAGATCTATATAAGGACAAAGGTACAAAAGTGAATAACTTAAGTTTTATTGTATGTAGGCTTCTCACTTGCCACTTTCAAAAAGGAGCTTTAGCAATAGCAGATCAAGTATACAGTCGCTTCGCTTTCTCCAAAAGGGCAGAACACATTAATGTTAAGAAAATTATTCTATATAACCTTCGCTTAAAAAATATCTCTTTGCAAGTCGAATTTCCAGTCGCTTCGCTCCTCAAAAAGAGAAGAACAAAAAGTCTGCTGCAGCGACAGGCCAAATTTATGGTCCCTTCGTTTATAATGAAAACTGTAGCTATACTCGTTTACAACAATATACTGACTCTAAATAGTCTTCAAAATGGGACCATAAAATCTAACAATGAAGCACCAGCACGACTACCAGAAGATCTACCATAAGCTAGCACATACCTCTTTTTCGCATTTGTTGAATCTTGGGAGCCGAAAGACGTCTTCTATGACATGAAAGTGGTACTTGGGGATCTTAACGTAAAAGTGAGTAAAGAACAACATTTTTTAGGAACTATTGACAAACACAGTCTGCATGATGGTACCAATGACAACGGCATGAGACTCATAGAATTTGCAACTTTTTCTTCAACTCAACAACTACAAAGAAACATAGCGTTCGCCAGACGGAGTTCTAAAAAACCAAGTTAACCATATCTTTTTGCGACTGACAGGTAGAGACTTTGAGACCTGTACTAGTCAGGAGATATAAACGATTCCCATAGACTTCGACATCGAGAGCCACTTGAAGCTTTGTACAGATGCCATCACTTCTGTGGTAACGGAATGCATTGGTCACTGTGAGAAGCGAATAACATTTGGATGGCGAAAATTATAAAGCATTAGTCGAAAAGGAAAAGAACTGAATCCAGAACAGACAGGAATGGGCGCTGTCTGTAAATTACGTAAGTAATTAACTCCTTCAGTACAAAATATCAGTTATTTACGTAAATTACGTAATTTACGGACGTAAATTACACGTAAATTACGTAAGTAATTAAGAAAATTCTCACTTTGCCCATCCATGAATGGCGTTCAACGGAGAACTTCTCAAGAATAACTGCTTGTCTTCAACTCCAGCGAAGACGTCCATTACCAACAATAGAAGAAGACCAGATACTTAAGCACAGCAAAAGTGCTGGTTCAGAACTTTTCAAGGCATCAGGCATAAATTTCATCGATTTCTTCCATCAGCTGCTAGTCAAAATCTGGAATACGGAAATGATGCCAAACGAATGGAATTAGAGTATCATTTGCCCTATCCTAGCTAGGAATCAATATTGTTAATATTGCTCTCAAGTTCCTTGCATCCATCTTATTCGAAAATTGAAACCCTATGTCATCAAGATAATTGGTAGTTACCAATGCGGTTTCATGCCTGATCAATAAAAAGGAGTTCCAAGTTGACATGCACCATTCTGCTCGAATTGATTACGGTATCAGCAAATATCAACAACAGCTACATAATCTTCAACAAATCAAACCAAGCACTTGCTTATATAGATGATATAGACGACTTTATTGGAATATCATTGACAATGTGATTGAATCCTTCCTGCGTTTGGTACATGCTGCGGAGAACATCGATCATGGTTGAAGACTATTTTTTTTAGATATCGAGAGAAAAATGCTTTGGAAAAATGAGTGGAGAATAAGGTACAACCAAGAGTTCAAACAACTTTACCTAAATCTAGACATTGTCCAAAATATCAATGCTAAACGTCTGATATGGGAAGGTCATTTGCAACGTCTTCCGCAAAACATGCCTGCTCAAAAATTATTCTCCACAAATACAATAATAGATAATAGACCTGGTCGTCCGATACAATTGGAAAAAAGAGCTCAAAACCTAAGCCCCTGGACAAACTTTTTCAAGTAAGCGGAATTCTACGGCTATTTTAGTTTTGTCTCTAGCTTCTCTTCTCCATTTTCACCGTGCTACGAAGATTCAATTCCAACTTTTTCTTGAATATATTTTATCCTGATAACCCCAATGCTCATAATACAACTGCAAAACTGACTTCTTTGTGCTATGTGAGCATACGGTATGGGACAGTGTTCTGATACGACATAACAAAGCTTCACCGTTGACCTCCAAACAAGATTTTCTAGGGTTTGACTGGAACTAACTGTTTAGGTTTCTATCCAGTTTTGTTAGCATGGAAAAACGATATCTTGATAAATCCGAAGCAACCAAACGTTATTCAAATCAAAGCTTTTGAAAATTTCATTCACTTCCGAGGTTTAATTATTTCCTCGTCCAAGGCAAATGAATCCTTCCTTATATTTTTTTAAATTGTGGATGCTGGAACTCCTTGTACTCAATAAAATTGTTTGCGAACCTGGATAAAATGTAAGCAGGTAATCACAGAAACAGCAATGGGCACTGTCTGTAATTTACAAGTAAAATACGTAAGTAAATTACATGTAAATTACGTAAGTAATTAACTAAATGAGAGAGCCGTAGCTTAGTGTGTAGAGCATCCGCCTTGCATACTGAGTTCCAGCGTTCAAAGTTGACTTTCATCAAGTTAATTTTTCGAACAATGGGTAAACAGCATAGACGCTGTTGCCCATTGAGTGACGATCATACTCTCTCAGTGTCGAAAACGCTCCACTCAAGCGAAATTGAGTACCTTTCATAATACCTTCAGAGAGCGACCGATTGATCATCGCTTCTTGATGCTTCGTTATGGGAAGTGTTTTAATTAACTAAATACTTCTGCTTTCCCATCCATGCACAAAAACCATTTAAGGCAATGAATTTAAAAGTATTTGGAAAGATTACTCCTGTAATGGATATAACTCAAAGGTGAGATAATTTTTTTTAAAACTCTATTTTCAAAGTGCATTCCAAAAGTGTATAAAACGAAGTTACTTACTATGAAACCTAAGGAAAAAAGCCAATTTGATGGAATGATGCGAAAATTAGAAGACGGTGGCGCCAAATATGTAATTCTCTGTTTTTAGTGAAAAGTTACTAGAAAACTTATCTTTAGAGCAGAACAAACAGACTTTCAGGACATTATTACACATTTTATTGTCCACAAATATATGTTTGTATGCAAAAATTCTCATTACAATTTATTTCCATCCTTTAAGCTTATGGTTTACTGGTTTCAGGATGTTCTCGGATATTCTCGGAGGATATTCTGGGATGGGAATAACGTTAAAAGGAGTGAATCCTTAGTTTCCACAGTAAAGTAAAAGTAGCAAATGGGACTGAGAAATGTAAATAGTTAGAAAAGTATGAAATATTTTAAGTTTCCTTGCTTTAATGTAAATGTTTTCAGTAATTTAGTAAATTCGTAGAAGGATTCTTAGATCTCAGGTGTTCCATAGCGGATTTTAAGTGACATGGAAGGTTTTTATATGACATAATTATTCTTTTTTTATACATATATTAAATAAAATTAATTAATTGAAAAATAAAAACATAATATATCATTTTATTTTTAAAACATTGGTATATATCCTTATTTTATAAATATTAGAAGAACGTATTTAAATTTGTTTTGTCAATTTATTATGTTTCAATGCTATTATAAAAACACATTAAATTTGATATGTACAGCTGGGAAACTAGGTAGGTTCCGCTAAATGGATTTTCCTCATCCACATGTTTCTGGAGTTGTTTCTCGGTTTCTCTCCACCTGGGTATCAATAAATCTCTCACATTCTTATCTACTAGGTTCACTCATCTAGTTCTCATTTACAGTACTTTGGAGAAGCTGGTTGACCATCTATCTTTACTTGACCATCCTAACAAAGACGTTTGTAGCTGATTTAACGATATTACTGAGATGTTGGATAATTCCACACTCAGAAATAGAAATAGTATGGATTCTTTTTTCCAAGCAAAAATCGGAATACAGAAGAATTTTGGGAAAGTATAGAAATGCAGAATGACGCATTGAAAAATACTCTAATCAGGAAGCTATTGGAGTGGATCTCGGTGACTGAGAAACGCTAAATATAATGAAAGACGAGATATTTTTGCATTCTGTGAACGATTTGAAGAAAGGTGTAAAGTTTGTAGAGTTTTCTGTTTCATTACAACTGGCAATGCAATGGCAGCTATTGATGAATATTGCAAGGGTTACACCAGAGAAACAAACTTCTAAAACAGTATCTTCAATTCTATGGAACCTGAAATGATAGAAGAAATAAATATCGAGTTTATGCAAACTTGAAATCTGTTGGTTTCCTGGAGATCAACAAAATGGTTATTTTAGGGGAGTGAATTAAATTTAAATTGCTTCACTGATTCTTTCAGCTTAATAAATTTGAAACATTTGAATATAATTTCAGATCTAATGCAGGAAGATAAAAAACATTAATATCTTGGTGTCTGAGTTGTCGTCTCAATCTTCATGAAACAAAGACGGAATTAGTTCTTTTTATGAGAAAAATGGCGCTTCCTAAATTTAAAGCACCTTCTATTGATGGTAAAAATCTTAAACTTTTACAATCTGCTAAATATCTTGGTTTAATTCTAGACAATAAACTAAATTATAAGGCAAATAATATATAAAATATTGAAGAAAAAAAAATCTACAATACTTTATATGCATTGGCAGAATTTAACTTGCAACCAAAGCTTATTTACTGGTTCTATATTATGATTGGTGGCTTTATTTTAACATATGGATCTCTGGTATGGCGGACTTGAAGTGAGGATTCAGATGTACAAAATTAATTTGGAACTGTTCAATGGGCAGCTTGTATGGCAATTACAGGAGCTATTAAGTTAACTACAACTCTTGCGTTTTTTTTTTTTTTTTTCAAATTTCTCTAATCTAGAATTCTTTTATAGGCTAAATAAATCTTGGACTGTTTCCAAGCAGAAGTTTTTGGTATTCTTAAAGCAACTGAATTCATCAGGAATGGGAACTGTCAGTAATATATGTAATTTGCAAGTGTAATTTACATGTAAATTACATAAGTAATTAACTACTTCTATACAAAATTTCAGTTATTCATGTAAATTACGTTATTTACCGGCGTAAATTACATGTAAATTACGTAAGTATTTAACTAAATACAGGGCTTTGCCCATCCATGGAAATCATGGAAGGAATATAAAATAAAAATATTCTATTAACGCTGATAATCAAGCTGCTTTAGCACATCACAACCTGTAAAAATGGCAAAGAGTTTTTAAAGAAACTTACAATGCAGAACTGTGTTGGATTTCTGGCCATGAGGACCATGAAAGCTGATAAACTACCGAAAATAGGGACGAAACGAGATTATGATAATAGAATATATCCGTCCATAACTATATCTAAGGATATCTAAGGAATTGCTCTTAACAAATGGATTACGACTTCTTGAAATTGTAACTGGACACTACTCTGTAAGGAAGATGATAAAGCTTTTTAACCTGGCGGTGACTCTGTAAGGAAGATGCTTAAGCTTTTTAACCTGGCGAGTGATGATTTATGTAAATATTGCTGTGATTTTAATGAAGTAGAACGTGTAGAAACACTGTTTGGAGAATGTGAAGCTTTATCAGACTTAAATTTTTAGGATGCTATTGACTAGATACTAGATATTGGACATTAACATCTCTTGAAATTTGTTGAGGCTATATATTGTAATGATATTTAATTATATAAAGGACAGTGAGTTTATGTCACTCTGGACTCATCCGAGGCTTGTGAGAATGGGAAGGATGGCTCTATGTTATTCTTCTTATAGCGTCTATGTCTTCCGTATAGTCTAGTATTTGAGTATATTTTTGGTGATCATGTTCTTGGCGTATATCCCAGCTGCTTTCATGATAATCTTCAGTAAGAAGCTGAAGAAACTAAGGTATACAATGATCCCTCATCATCCTTAACCCACTCTACTCTAAACAACATAGTTTCCAAACTAGCCTGAGGATATCAGTAGTTCCAATATATGCTAGCTCCTGTAGGAGTAGAAATATATTAACTTTAAATTTCATCAATATTTTGTTTTCAGCTTTCTTACCTGTCTAATACTACTTTTTTGAGAGCTTAAACTCCAGTACGGTCAGTATTGAAAGTCTAAAGATCGGGATATGATGTCTACGATGGACGTATTGTAATGCGATACCCTCAAAACTAAGTATCTAAGACAACATAAAGCATTTCTAAAAAATATGAGATTTAAAAAATAGTAAAATCTTTAAAATAAAATCTTTATACAAAAACCATCCAAAAGCTCATAACTACAACCCCTAATTTCAAATAACAACCACAAATAAGCTCAATTAACAGCAAGACAAGCTTACTTTAAACCTCCTCTGTTATTAACAGAGTCTTAAAAGCTCTATGGAAAAGCACACGAAAAAACACAGAAGCCCAAAAGATTAAATAACACAAAAACAAGAAACAACAGCAATGTTAGACATAGTTGCATTCTCCATATGCAGTTTTAGCTAGTTAGTTGTACTAACTAGTTAGTGGTTAGTTAGTAAGTGCTGTTGTTATTGTTACCTTGACGTCATGAATGGGTTCATAACTGTAAAGTGAACAGTACAGCTTTTTTAATGAATGAAAAGTCGAAAAGATGAAAGAAAAAAAGAGAAGAAAGCAAGAAACACCTCTGAAAAAGTTCTCTCTTTCAGTTAATTTGGTCGCTTACTCCCGACGCTAGGCTTTAGTTGCTTGTTGACCGCGATCTGGAGCGGTCAGAGAGATAGAAAAATATCTTAGAAAAAAAATCTCGCCGTGAAAACATGAATTTAAATCTAAGAATTTAAGAAAAAATTGAAAAAAAAAATATATAAAATTATATAGAAATTCAGTGAAATTGTGAAAGAAATACAAAAGTTTTTAAAAAGTTTGATAGTTCTTTTTTTTAGAAAAGTTGTGGTTGTAATCTGTGCAGCATCCTTGTTTTTTTGGTGCACCTTCTTTTAGTTACTGTTAGTTGCAAGTGAAATCTGACGTCTAAGTTATATATTAAAAGTTTAGTCAGTGATTACCAAAAACAACGAATACTCTTCAAGGTTAGTCGATGATTCTTTTCAACATTTTTTTTGCATATATCTTTCTTTCTTTTTTTGTATATTTAAATATAGAAAAGTTTCAAAAAGTTTGAAAAAGTTTATCTAGAAAAGTATTATTCTTGTTGTAGCAACGTGTCTCAAAAAGAAAGTTTCTGTTTATTAATATATATATTTTTCTACTTGTCTAGTTTTCAATTTTTGCCCATCTTTTCAATTTAAGAGAATACTAAGAAGTTTCTTTCTTTATCTCTTAGTTTGCATAAAGTGTCAATTTGCGTTCTTTCTTCAGCGATTCTGCCATTTTTTCCAAAGAATTTATATATTTTTTCTACGATTTAATATTAAATTTGTTGTTTTTGATGATTTAATTTCATTATCTCAAAGACTGATTTAATCTCAAGGAAAGGCTTTTAAGCGTAACCTAGATTTTTTCTATGATTTTTATTATGTTTTATTTACGTGAATAGCTTTTTAAATTTTTTGCGCGCAAAAATTATACATTTTTATGGTTTCTTTGTTTGAAATACTAAGAATATTCAAAAGTATTTTTTTTTATTTTCAATATTTTTTTAGCTTTTCATTAGAAAACATATTTTACGAATTTCCTTTCAATTACTCCCAATGTATTTTATTTTAAAGTATATAATAGAAAAAAGATAACAAAGTCTAAAATATTACTACTTTCAGTTAAGTAAATAAATATATTCTAAATATTTATATTATAATTTATCTTCAAGAAGTAATTTATTATTTTTATATTAACAAAGAAAAGGTAAACAACGTAAACTTTATAATTTGTTTTTTTAATGTTAGAATTGAACTTCAAAAAAGTTTACATAAGTTACATTACTTACATTTTTAAAGTACGCATAATTCACGTAAGAAATCAAAAACTTGTTTTTGTTTCAATTCATTATTCTTATTTGATAAGATTATTATATTTAATATTTTTCAAGTACTATCTAAGAATTGTCTGTAATTTACAATATTTACAAAAGCATTTTGCATTTAATTTAAGTAAATAATTTACTTTTTATATAAAAAGATCTGAACTACTTAGATAAATTTGAAATATATAGGGGAGAACAGTGCAAGTGTACAGTGATGTTAAATTGGAATTTAATTTAAAAGTTATATACATTAAATCCAAGATGGAGTTTTTGTTTTTTATTTACATAATTACATATGTCACTTTTGAGATGACTTTTGCAAAAATTTAAAATAACAAATAATAATCAATAATACTAAAAAAAAATGTCTCCATTTAAAAGAAAATCGAAGATATTTTGAAAATGAAAAAAAGCTAACAAAATAAAAGTATAAAAAATTTAAATAAATTAAGGAATAAAAAAAAGCTTATATTCAAAAAGTGATTATTGTCTATATTTTAAAAAAGACATATATTTTTAAAAATATTAAATAATACTTTAATTGTTTGTTTACAATTTGTTTTGTAATAGCCATAGATTTGAAATTGCATAATTATATCATTCATCACAAAATTACTTAAATAATGTAAACATTGTAATGAATTTTTGTAATTAAATACTTTTTCTTTCCAAAACTTCTAAATCGTATCAAAATAAAAAAAAACTCGCAAATTGCAAAAGAACTGGAAGTATAATTTTAAAAATGTTTCTGTGAAAATATTAAAAATAAATAAAATGTTGTAATTTATATATTCAAAGTTTTCAAGTTTTATTTATTATCGACCAGCATATATAGGTATTATATTTTTTAGTTAAAAACAATTAATATTTGAGAAATTTAAACTTTTTTCGAAATTTACCTCCTGAAAATTTTGGTTTGGTATAAAATGTTTGGAAAATTTTTTAATTAAATAAAAAAAATTAACTCCATATTTGAAAAATTTCGAAACAAATTTTATAAATGAAAATATAACTTTGTTTTAGCCATTTTACCTGTTTTCAAAATTGCTAAGACATTTGGTCGCCTAATTCGTTTAAAATATTTATGATTTCCACGATTATGATGATGGAAGTGTCTGTTTTGGCGACGGAAATTCTTAAGCCTTTCGAAATTACACTTTTAAACATTACCATTCAAATTAATTAAATGTTTAAAACTTAAGAAAGTTGCTAAAATGCATTGAAATAATTTTTTTTTGTTTAAATTACGAAAATATTTTTTTTTAAATAAATATTAGAAAAAATATAAATATTAAACTAGAAAAAATATCTATATTTAAGAGCTCTAGAAAAAATGCATTAAATTCATATTTTGTTAAAAATATAATTTGTATTATATTTTATTATTATATACATACATATCTTACGTATGATACGTATTAAATGTGTAATTAAAATTACGCTTATAAATTACGTAATTTACAGACAGTGCCCATCCCTGAAAAGATTTTTCTGTAAATTTCCAATTTTTAATAATAATCTTAAACAAGAAGAAACAAATATTTAAATTAAATTATGTTTTTCTTTTCTGATTAAGTGCAATTGGCTTAAAAATTTACGTCTACAAAATATAAACTTTCATCACCGTAATCGTCGAAATCATCACCATTTCGAACAATAGTCGCCCAATAATTTATAATAGTAATATTTTTTTTTCAGAATTTTCATACTTTTTAAAATTTTGTCATACTTTTTAAAATTTTGTCATACTTTTCGTAATATTTTTGACAAACTTTTCATATTTTTGAAAAAATTTTAACAGATTATAATTAATTTAAAATAGTCATACATATCACCTAAATTACGTTCTCTTAATAAAAAATAACTATATTTAAAAGTAAATCAAGTTAATTACACGTAACTTACGAGTAACTAAGGTAGTTAACTAATGGGTTTTTACGTTATTTACAGTAACTAATTACGTTCGCTGCGTGAAGATAGTCAATTCCAACTTTAATTTTGATATATTTAATAAATTTGTATTTATTATAATATGTTAATAAAATAGTATCTAATAACGTTTCCAAGTATCACAAATTAAATACAATCAAAATGGATGGACAAAACGAAGTATCTAGTTAATTACTTAAGTAATTTATATTTAATTTACATCGGTAAATTATGTAATTTACGTAAATAACTAACATTTTATAGGGAAATAGTTGATTACTTACGTAATTTACGTGTAAATTACGCTTGTAACTTACGTAAATTACATACAGCCCCCATACCTGGAATACTTTTGCTCATCTATGTTACTGACTCTTTTTGTTGATTTTTTTATTCAAAAGTATACAATAATTAAAATTGAATGACGAAGACTCACATTTTGGTAACTTGAAAAGTATGACGAAGTTAATTGAATGGGTGTCGAAAATGTTTTAGTTAATGTAATTTTAGTCTTAACATTTTTTAGGATTGTGGGTAATTCCAATTAAGTTTTTATCTATTACATACATTATTTACATATGTAAACAACAGTTATACTACCAACTTATCCTCTTTTTTAACAATTTTTATTCATTTGTTATCTCAAAATATGTTTGTTATGTATATAAATGTGCAATATATAACAGAACTGCATACATCTGTATACATGCGAACATATTTATGAAACGTCCAAAAACATTGATATCACATGCATAACGTATATATGTCACATATATTTCTATGGATGTCACATATATACATATGGTTATCACATATATAGATATCGATGTCACATAATATGCATGACACATCTATAAATATAGATGGAATCATTCATAACTTTGCATATGGATGCCATATACATAAAATTAAAATATTTGAGTGTATAATAAAATTTTAAAATTAAAGTAATTAGAATTGTTGGATGTAAGTTGGATTGTAAGTAATTTTTGTATGTAATAGAACTTTAACATCACTGATGAAGGAATTTGCATCATGGATGTGATATATATTAAATATGTGATGTACATGTAAATATAAATGTCAGAAACATACGATGTTTATAGCTTCCATATCCAAACATTACCAAACATTCTACTTGCAAATTCAAGCTTAAATTCTCAAAATCTATGTTTTTTGTTTTAATAACCTTTTTTTCTCAAAATCTTAAAAGAGTTATCTTTGTCACGAATTTCATAATTTTTACATGTTTTTTTTTAATGTTATCAAAAATAGTTCCAACATTCTAAGAAAAAAATTGGGATACAACTCTAATATCTCAAGAATAAATAATAAAATCCAAGAACAATAGCCTTTATAGTACATATTAGAATAAATAAAATGCACTTGACATCTTAGATACACACTTTGTAAATATTTTATATTTTAAGTTAGCTTATTGAGATCTTTAAAAGATTAGAGTCAAGTGATTTACATGTGTGTTTGCTTAAACTTGTATCTTTTAGATACAATTTTCTTAAATATTCTTAATATTTGTTATAAATATTTGTTAGCCCAACATCTTTTATCTACAATGTTTGAGATTTATTCACATATTTAAGGAATCTTTCTTAAATCTCTTGAACTAATATAAAAAATTTGCATTTATATTTGTTAATTAGAAGTTCGAAGTGGAATTCAAATATATATAATTTATATTTCTCATGAAATCATTCCATAGACCTTTTTAAAAACAACAAATTAAAAAAGAAACCGCATAGCAAATTAAAATTCACAAAAACATTTTAATCTTCCTTGAACCTCCTATAACTTTTGCCATCTCTTTGATAATTAACCGGCTGAACAAGTTCATGACAAATAGGTCCCAAGGAAAAATCAAAAAGTCTTTACTGAGAGATAAAAATCTGCGAACCTTTCACCTTAAATCATAAACAAATGAAAGTGGTCCAGAAGGTTCAGCCCAGTTCTCAACCAGCGAAAGTCTGCAAAAAAATATGTATACAAAATAATAAGAAGAAAATATAATAATAAATAAACAAAATCCATCATATAACACAAAATAACCATCATAATAATGACAATGCCCTGCAATCAGCTACAAAGTCCAAGTCCATTGAAGCTGTGTTTGGTGGCTCAGCGAGTTTTACGTTTAATTTACGTTCAAAAATTACAAACCGACGACTTGCTTTCCAAGATATCACAAAGCTTGTCTTAGTGTGGCAAGTTTAAACAATGTGGCATGGCGTAGCAAAGTCGAGTCAAATCGAATCAGTCAGTGGACTTTCACTTGGCTGTTGTTATTCAGAAAACTATTTCTATAATTTTATTTGTTTATAAACTGAGAAAAATTGTAGATTAAATTTGAATATTTATCAATTGTCGATAATTTACATTTGTAATTTATGTAGAAATAGCATTTAATTTTTATATAAATATCTTTTCTAATAT
>HF689712.1:19394-30017 GCA_000341915.2 Megaselia scalaris
ACGTAAATTACAGATAGTGCCCATCTCTAATCAGAAATGGATACTCTGTAATTTACGTAATTTTTAAGAGTAATTTATATTTAAGTAATTAAGTACTTCCATATACAATTTCAGCTATATATGTAAATTACTTAATTTATGGACGTAAATTACGTAATTAATTAACTAAAATACTTCATTTTGTTCATATTTTTTCTTAATAATTTTAAAAATTCTCTATGTTCTATAAACAAAATATTTAATTAGTATATAATTTAATTTTTGAACACCCTACAAAATATAAAAACTGATGCTCTGAATGCAGTCTATTCCAATACTATTACAACGATAGCAGGAAGCGATGACGATATGGGGCTAGAATTCACAGTAGTCATGAAGTAGTTAGGATAATCACATTGATGCCTCTTATTCAATTTTATTTCTAATATCCTTTCCATTTTTGTTGGAAAGAATGCAATGACTTTGGTCGGTCGGTCAGCTCAGAATCATCTATGAAGTCAGAGAATCTACCACATTATGCTAGATTTGCAGATGTTTTACTTTTTTTTGGTAGTTTTTTGGAACTACTTCAACTTTCAACATAATCATCATCGGCCGGGAGAATGACCATCAGAAAATAGGAACTACATTTACTTAATGTGATTGTAAAAGCTACCATTTTACATCAAATATGAATGATATTTATTATTTGGATGGATGATTTTGGTTTGGTTCACTTTTCTTTCAGCCTTTTCATTTCTAGGTTTCTATAAAAGCTTTTCATTACTTGGAACGATATTCGTAATTAGAATTTGGAATGTTTGTACATTGAATATATACTTAGTAATACTTAAGTTAAGAGATTAGTTTTTCAGGAACTTTAAAATGGAAATTATTTAGAATCTTAAAGAGATATACACATAGTTATATAGATATATATTTACATCTATCTATATAAATTGATATTGCAAACCATAAAATTGCTATTACACTCCATTTACCTTATTACTTGTGGTGTACAAGACCAGGTAGCGATTACAATCCTGTATAGAACACCTTGATAAACAAATTGACAAGGTGTTATAATATAATTTAGCTGTAATGGTAATTTATACATGTAAACACGAATGAATAACGAGAAATGTCACTTTGATTTAAAATATCATCACGCACACATTCACAACACCATTCACATCGCATATTTCACAATCAAACTCACATATTTAAAATTGTTGCACGAGGAACGGACACAAGGACTCAGACCTTGAATAGTTTCCTTTGGGTTGTCGGGAAGCACTGGCTATTTAGGCTGTTTTTTGAGGGCTTAAGTTAGATTTTGTGGAAATTGATATTAGATAATTTATGTCTGTAAATTACGTAAATAACTAAGATTTTACATTGACCCTTGATTCGAGGCTATCGTATTCTCTAAAATTTACTCTTCATGTGTAGCAGCCAATCAAAGTTCTTGAATTATTGTGGGAATTATTATTTGTTTGTACCAGGCAAGCAGAATTCCACTATCTATCCTATATCATATGAAATCACCATTTACATTCTCTGATATTTCCTCTTCATGAGTAGAAACCAAACAAAATTCTTGAATTTTTGTAGGTAAATGAGTGTTTTGTACGAAGCTATCAACATTCATGAGTTCTCTCCTTCATGATTATCCCGTACCAGGCTACTAGAGCTCAGAGAAATTAATTATATCGTCGAATTTCTGTAGGAAAATGGTTGTTACGAACCAGTTTTTGTATAAAACCGAAAATAAATCTTCATTAAAATCTAGCTTATATATTTCTTTAAAAAGTAGCTAGCAACTGCTTCACCAGCGGCAAGCAAGCTTCAACTCTGAGAGCGGTACAGAAGCACTGGGACTACGAACTAATAATAATATTTTATATTTTTGTATGATTTTATCTCAGAATCCAAGTTCGGAATACTTCGATGATAATCCTTGACAGTTGGGCCAAGTGTTTTAGTATTAGCAGATCTCCCGCTGGACAGCACATATATGATTTTCTGAATTTACATACAACCCTCCAGTTTTGGTTACCAAGGAAGTACAATTCGTGAATAATTAATCCTAGTAGGCACTGTGGCCTATAGTGATACCTGTAACCTAAGTCTATTTGCTAGATTGCTCGAAGAACTTTATCTTCTTGATGTGATTCACTACTTCCTTTATTTTCAGTGTTGTGAGTTGATCATAAGATAAAAAGTATTCTCCTTAAAATATATTACTTTAAACCCCCAGGGCAGGACAATCACACAAAATATGACTTAAAACCTACGAAGTGGTGATCCTGACAATATCTGCAATCATCAGTAGACGTGATTCATATTATTTTCGTTAGTTCCTTAAAGACATTTAATTGAATCCTAGCTTACTACTGACAGAGGGGAAAAGATCTTTGCGCCCATACAACCTGGGCTGCCTTTTCACCCTCTTTGCCATCTGTCCTTTGTCGCTGTGTTCACTTTCATTTTAATCGCGCATATTCCCCCTTACTGTGTCCCCTTTTGCTAATTACGAGTGGACCTGTTGCAAGCAAGGCTACCATTTCATCACCTTTAACATTTTCATGACCATGGACCCCACAAAATCTTACTTGATTATTATCCCTGATTCTATATTTAGCACTAATTTCCATGATCTCACTAAAGTAGAGTTCTCCGTTCTTGAGGTTATTGCGTTGTTAATAGCTGCCTGACTATCTACGTATATCGAACTATACCTATTGATAGTCATTTTCTTTATAAAAATTATACATTCCCGCCTTATTGCTAAAATTTTAGTCTGGAATACAGTGCATTCATTGTATAGTTGTGTCGAGTGCCTGCATCCTTATTCTTCAATGAAGACTATCCTTATATACGGAAAGTTCCCCATGCATTTAAAACTTGCATACCATGTTATGTATGCCTTCCTTCTTTTAATAATATACGCTTTCCAGTTAAGCTTTTTGTCAAGTATTACCTCTAAATATTTAGCTTCGTCTGATAGATACAATGTACCTCCATCCAGGCTAGGTAACCTAAAAATGGTCTCTTGTATTTCAATCCACTATGTGTAAGTTCATATGCTCAATCCACTAAACCTAATTCAATATCAACGCATTTCATTGCCTCTATCATTGAAGAAACTTTAACATTACAAAAGTGATGCAGGTTTATCTGTAGCAGAGGTATTACCATTATTACATTTGTTAGTGTCCTTATCCACTTTTCCGTCTCCTAAGGGACCCATATCCCGCTATTAGGTTGTCCATCTGCGTCTATATTGTGGAACGAAATAGCTTCGACCTTTAAACTTTTTCTGGTTGTCCATTGATTGAAGAGTTCGAGTCTTGACAAATGTCCTTGGAATCTCCCGACTATAAAGAATTCTTCAGCGCACTCGGATTTCTCCCAGGTTTCCCAATAGTATCTCAGTCTCCATCTTCAACAAGGAATCGTCATCGATCAGACGACCACTGTTAGTACTATTATCGACAATTACTAAACTAAGATAATCCTGTTTGCCTTCTGTTAAAGTAAAATGCTCCCATGTCTTCGTCGGTTTCTTCTGCGAATTCTTCCCTTTTTTCCTGTAAAGACCTCTTTTCAGATCTGTTCGTCTAGAACTGGATGATTTCCCAACCCTTTCAGAAGAGATCTTTGTCGAAATTCTAATCTGTATCTGAAAGACCTTTGAATCTCGACATACTCTCTTAGTTCATTGTTGTTGAAAGTCTTCTTGGCGTCAGAGAGTTGATGTGGCATCTTGCTGCTAGTATCAGCCTGATCTCCAAACTTTTTCAGGGTTCTACTGACAAGACCTTTGAATCTCGACATACTCTCTAAGATCGTTGTTGTTTAGAGTCTTCCTGGCGTCGGAGAGTTGATGTGCCATCTTGCTGCTAGTGTCAGTCTGATCTCCTAACTTTTCTGGGTTCTACTGACCAGTCTCAATTTATGTACAGTCTGTGGGTACGTGATGCTATTCGGATCTGTCTGCATGGTAAGAACAGTTATTTCCTGTTTTTCTTCATCACATATTCCTGTCGCCCATGTTTCATTTTTCGTGCCTTGCTTAGATGCAGCATCCATAGCATTTGCATCTGATTCAGTGTCTTTTTCTTCATTGTCAGTCTCCATAGCAGACTACTTGGTTGGTGATGTTTGAAATGCGAGGATTTTAAAGCAGGCGGGATCAGGCAGATTCCTCGGTAGATTTTGAAATTGCTCTTGTCTCCTTTCCTTTGGTTAGGACAGCTGATTCTTTTATTCCACTCTTCAGTCATCACTGCATGGTCCTCATACCAACTATGTTTGTTCCATGTCGAATTTGCATTTTTATTATTGTCTTGTAAGTGCCTTCTTTGCCCATCTTAGAGTTGAAGTCATCCAAAATCAGTTGCTTGTCATACGCTTCTAACTGTTCATAAAAGACGTCGTCATTGGCTTCTACGTGGGCCCTAAATTACAAAAAATAAATTTAAAAACTATTTGATTACTTACGTAATTTACGTGTAAATTAAGCTTCTAAATTACGTAAATTACAGACAGTGTCCTTCCCTAGATGTTTGATGTTTGAAATTTGAAATTATAATTTAACATGCCTGACTTTCTTGCAAGTTGTGCAATAGACGCAAGCTGACCAAGCTAAAGTAAGCACTAAGAACCTTAAGCTCTAGAATTCTTTTAAGCCTTAAAAAGAATTATATTGCTGTTGAAATACACTTCCTGGGGTACCAGGATTTTTAAGTAGGAAGAGATATTGTATCCTTTATAAAATTTAAGCTTCACAACTGAAATAAATTGTTTTGTCCTTGAAGGGTCTTGTGTGAATCCCATCCCTTGTAAAGAAAAATTGTATAAATTTGTACAATAAATATCCTACAAACATATTAGACCTAGTCATAAATACTATGACTACAGTTGCATAGAATCAATGGAAAAATTCTTCAAAATAGTTTCCACAATCCTTTCCCTCCAGCCATAAATGACTTTTCAGATTACAATCTCTCTGGAAAGGGTGTAAATGTCATTTCTCTGGTATTTTTTTATTTGCGGGTCGTTCGGTTACCATTCTTTGTGAATAGCGGACCTTGTACATGCAATTTATGAATGATTGACATGCTATATTATGTTAGCTATGACTTACTAGTATGTTAGACTAGCTAGTCACTTTTCAAACATTTATTAAGTTAGTTTGTTATGCAATTGATTAGGGTTGGTCTTTGGGATAAATGAGCATCGGTGTAAATTTCTTCTAAACAGTCCAACTTTCTGAACCATATAATAGCATAAACAGTATCATCTGTTGATGTAATCAATCTATCTTTGATCTTGAGAATAACTGCTTAGATCGTAGTAGTCTGATCAGGCTGTTTGCAAGCAGTATACATCTTCTTATTTTGAAGCTGATGTCACTTCGTGATGACGTAATGTTTGGAGAAATTTAGGGAGTCCATCGGTGATCTGATTCTGATTATCAATATATGAAGCAAAAACTGAACCTTCATTCAAAGTATCTTGAATAAAGTGGGGCCTTATATCGATATGCTTAAACTTCGGATGGAAAATACTATTTTTCGCAATTGCTATTGCACTTTTGTTGTAAAAATTGACGGTCGTTTTAATAAGGTCTTAGAGATGTTCCATGATACCTTTCCACCATAAAGCTTCTTGGATTGTGGCGGGTATTGCCATGTACACTGCGTGCAGGAAAATAGAGCTACAAAAGCCAGATTTAGAACATGTCGATAAGCCAGGTTTAGAACATGTCGATAAATACATTAAGCACCCAATAGGTTCTTGGTAAGGAACGTCGGCCATAACTGATTGGTCGTCTTTAGTTATACCTGTCATAATTTTTCATTTACCTTCATTGATATAGAAACTACTTCACAGTCACTCATTCCAAATCTCTGAAGTATTTGTACTGCTCTTGAGTCAAAGTAATACTTTTTTCGGTTTGCTCCCTGGACCAAGATATATCATCCTGAAACTTTTATGTAATTTTGCTTTTATATAATGTGTCAATTCATGTTACTAAGTAGAAGTAAGCCGTCTTCGTAAACAGCTAAGATAAGAAGTTTGTCTTGGTCCTTTTTAAAGTATATAAAGAGTCTTGTTTTATGTAGATAAGTCCAAAGCTCTTCTAGATCATCGTTCCAAACTCTATTATCCAGATAAGCCCTTTTGTCTTTGACTGTATATTTGTTCTGACGATTCACCTTCGAGAAATGGAATGTCGGAATATTCTTTTCTTGGGTTTTGTCAAGGATCTGTGTGAACGGTGAAAATTGGTATTAAATTTACACGACGGAAAACCGCATTAGTTTGTTAGTATCTAATAGTGCGGTTTTTCGCCTGGAAAAACTGATTTCAGCTTTATCAGATATTATATCCAGCATTAACCAAACTAAATTTGTGGAAGTTCCTGAGCTCAGTTCTATGCACATTATTTGAAAAGTGGGCAGATTATTCTTAAGTCCCATACACTTGGCATAATTTTGCTATTCCACATTTTAGTTATGAATTGATAGAAGATCTTTTTAAAACCTGATCCAGCTGTTTTCATCTGTACACACACTTTTGCAACTTATTGGATAACTCTATCCACTTCAGCTCTTGTTAGATGAGGATGTTTTGGAACTCCTGGGATGATTTTATGGAAGGACTGGAGCTAAGTATAACTAACTTCTATAGAGATCTTATGACATTTTGTCCGGAACTTTTGTCTTATGTTTTGCCTTATGTTAAAACTTTGAAATAAGATATTTTTAAAATTACCGACAAAAGTAAATTACTAATAAAAATTTGTCTTTCTTTTCAGGTGAGTCCATTGAACAACACACTAATTTGGTAAGAGGATATTTCAGAAGAATTAAAATTCTAGAATAAAATTGCAGGACCACCCTTTTGCAACAAATCAGCGAACCGTCAAGCATGGAAATTTTGATGAAATTCCATAGGAAAACGTGACGTTTTCGTCTTTTGTGATTTGTAAACTGCAAAATAAAAATTGTAAAGCTTACAAAAATACTAAAATACTTATGATTCTTATACCTTCGTTTTCATTTTCCACCAGGTTTTCCATGCTTTTCTTTCTTATATATATCATGTGAAAATTAATTAATTAGAAAGGAAATGAAATTCAACGTAGCGTGTACGCGATAATAACTCATTCCCCATAATTTTCAAATAGTTTTCACTATTCACCGTTTAAAGGTATTTAACATAGACTTTTAATCTAGATTAAAATTACAATTACATTTTAGTTAGTTAGTATATTTATACAGTTAGTTAGTATATTTATACAATTTAAATACATTTTACAATATGCTTCAGCATTCTCTGGAAAAAATGGTAGCTTTCAGTTCCATGTCGTTCAGTCAGTCAGTGGAAATTGTAACAAAGTGATTAAAATCGCAAGGCGTTTTCAGTTTTTTGTCTGTTCAATTTTGATTTCCTGATGAATATTTAAGCATTTGGGTCGTCCTTGGAAGATAGTGCACATATCATGAATTCAGACTAGCTCCTGTTTAATTTTGGATGTATTTGATCCAAGGAGTTATACATTTCTCAACCTTTTATTACTACATCTTGTACTTGAAATCATCATACAATGCACCTTTATTCAACATCGTCCATCCAAGGCTCATATCAACTTTGAACCTAACGAGGGTCCATAGCTCTTTCCAACTCATCAAAGATCAGGCTACCATATAAAATTGGTAGCTGTCAATTCCATGTTGATTAATCGGTCAGTCAGTGGAAATTGTAACAAAGTTCTCATATTTTGGATAAGACTAGCTTCTATTTCATCTGGGATTAATCAATTAAGTATTCCCAGAGCTTTGGCGTCTCTGTCCATTTGATCTACACATCTGATTCGCTGGCAACCTCTTATCCTCATTCTGTCCACCTTATAAGTATAATCCTCTTCTTTTGCAGTGGTATTAGCTTCCATCCGTTCTAGATGGCCTGCAATCTTAGGCGCTTCGTATGGATAATTTTTACTATACGTGAGTGGCCATTTATACGGTACAGTTTGTGGTTAAATCGCATTCTTAATTCTCCATCGATACAAACTGCCCTAACTTGATGCGGAGGATCTTCCTTTAAAAAGTAGCTACCAACTGCCGATCAACGACAGTCAAGTCCAACTCTCAGAGCCGTACAGAAGCACTGGAAGTACGAGCTGGTGGTATAATCTGAGCTTGGTTTTTCGAGAAAGTTCCTTAGATCGTAGTCTATTGAGACTATAGACACCTACTACCTAAGAAAATACTTCGATTTACTTCGAAGCTGGTATTGTTGTCCGATGTTACTTGAGAACATAAGTAAATGAAATTACGCACTACTTCGATGTTGTAACTACCCATGTCGACATTTTGGCCAAGAGCGTTTTGCTTAGCATCATTCCTGCTGGACAGCATGTATTTGTTTTCTCCATTTACATACAATCCTCTCGACTTGGCTTCATTTTGAACACCCTCAAAGGCAGTTTCGACGTCTGTTGTTGTCAATATCATCCGCATTACCACGTATTTGGTTTGACTTATTGCAGATGATATTCGAGGTGCTTATTTTCTAATAATCTTTTTCAGCAGGATGTTGAAAAATGAGCATTATAGTGAAGGAATCCTAGCGAGTTTAAAACTTTCTGAGATTCTCTGGGATGCCAAGATGGTTCATAGCATTGTATAGCTCATCTTTCGTTGGAGTGTCATATGCTTGCCTAAAGTCGATGAAGAGGTTATGCGTATCGATCTGTTGTTCTTGGGTCTTCTCAAGGATCTGTCTGAGCATGAAATTTGGTCGGATGTTGATTTTTCAGGCATGATACCACATTGGTATGGTCTGACAATGTGTAGCATATGCAGCTTCAGGCGCCCAGCCACGATGGATGCGAGGATTATGTATGCGATGTTGAGCAGACTGATTCCTCGGTAGTGTTTACAGTCACTTGTCTCCATTCTTGTGAATAGGCAGATGATGCTGTTGTTCCATTCTTCAGGCATCTGGTGAAATTAATTGTTGAAAACTTACCTATATTTAAACAGCTCTGCATGGATGCCATCTGTACCTGCGCTCTTGTTTTTTTCATGCGTAGAATAGCTTTAACTACTTCAGCTCTTGTCGGTGGAGTCTCTTCTTCGTTGTTATGGAACTTTGCAGAAATTCTTGAGGAGGCGATTCTACAATTGTTGCCATTCAAATTGTTCAGAGAAAAATTCTTCTCATCTCTTAAGGACTTTCTGTTGGGCAGTTATCAGGTTATCAGTTTTATAGAGAAGTTCTGTTAAGCATTTGTGATTTCATTTGGTCATCCTTGGAAGATATTATATACTTCATTACTTTTCAGTTAGATTTATGTACAGGGAAGTTATTGTTGTCGGTAGTGCCCATATTATGAATTAATACTAGCTCCTGTTTCATATGGCATGAATTTGCTCAAAGAAATAGACATTCCTCGACCTTTCAATGTTGCATGTTGTATTTCAAATCATCATTAGACGATAAAAATGTTTGAACTTTTAAACCAAGAATACCATTTACAGACTTTACCATGGAGAGATAAATATACAGAAACTGCTCTCAATGTTCTGACAGCTTAACTTGATGTTAATATAAATGCTATGTATCGAATAGGGAGTCTAAAAGTATGGGTGAAGAACATCTTAACTTCTAGAATAATGGACAGATTGAAGCTTAAGCTCTCAAACAATGTAAAGTATCTGGGAATGGAAGATTAGATGTAAAGAAAATATTGAGAAATGGAGGTAATGGCATGACGGGTTGTCGAAAGTCAAATATTTCTCTCTAAATTTAAGACATATGAACCTGGTGGTGGAAAGTATCACTGCCCAAAGAAAATCAAATATGATCACTGGGCTTTAAAGTAGACATAGATTTGATGTTCAATATAATAACTGCTGAGGAGATAGCTGAAAGCATTGTGATATAGTTACTCCAAGAAGGCTTTCAGTGTTCAATGATGGATCAAAGAAATCTAGAGATACGGGTACAGGTTTATTTCCACACGAGTTGGATTATAAACAGTTTATAGGTCAGAATTCCGGGTGATGAATGTGAATATTCTTTCTGAATATTCTGTCACAAAGAATATTAGAGAAACTGGAACATGTTTTCTACTTCCACATGATTCTTCCAATATTATATACTAATATTCTCAGGCTAGTCGGTAGTTACTTTGCTTAGAGTAGGGTGGGTTAATGTATGAAAATGAGAGAACATTATGGCCATTCTTGTCTAGTGTAGGATATCAAATATACTTATATATGTCATTGGGGCCATTTTCCAACCACTTCTGAAATAACTAATATTCTCAGGCTAGTTCGGTAGTTACTTAGCTTAGAGTAGGGTGGGTTAATGTATGAAAATGAGAGAACATTATGACCATTCTTGTCTAGTGTAGGATATCCAATATACTTATATATGTCATTGGGGCCATTTTCCAACCACTTCTGAGATATCTAGCCTATGTATGAAGAGGTTATGGTTGTCAGTAATCACCATATTATAACATGAGTGATCTAGAACTGGGCTAGATGGAACGCTGATAAAATAATTGCACAAATAAAACTATTTAAACTATTTCCGACCGATTTATTTAAATTAAAA
>HF689795.1:0-15005 GCA_000341915.2 Megaselia scalaris
GACGTAAATTACATATAAATAACGTAAGTAATTAACTAAATACTTCGCTTTGCCCATTCATGGTTTTCCTCCCTTAGCATCATCATCAAGCTTCAGATATAAGAGTTCATCCAAAAGAAATAGCTCTATTGAAAACTGCGATCGGAATCAAGCGATTTTTCTAGAACCTAATGCTAGGAAAATTATTCAAACGGTGTTTGGAATCTAGGAGAATTAGCCAAACCGGACATTGACAAAAAGTAGCAAAGGTGTAGAATGTCGTAGTGTGTGACTGCCAGGCATCTGTGGATTTCCTCACGCAAAGCAAAGCTGATATTGTTCTACTTTGGGATTTACTTTCAATTATTAAACATTAGAGAGAGTATATTATTATTAGTGAAATGGAAGGATAAATAGGAGAGCAATCCAAGACAAAATCTTAGCCTAGACTGACTGCTGCTCAATGAGGAACTGAAACAGGATCCAAAAGTCTGCTTTGAGTATTATGCATTTGCAGGAATTGAAAACAGGATCTTCCATTCGAATCTCTCCTGCAATTTATGACGACATACCGGAAGGCACCGGTGCCAATGTCCAGTATTATATCGGAAATTCGCAACTGGTGCCAAATTTCTTGTTTTTATAAGAAGTTCGGAAATTAGCACTTGGGTGTCAAATTCTTTGCTTTTATAATAATTACGGAAATTGGAACTCATGCATATATCTTTTAGAAGTGCTTTCTTCAACTTTGGAGGGAAAGAATCGACCGGATGACCTGCTACTGAATGAGTTGTTTTTAGATCGATTGAGAAATTCTGAGGTTATAGAGTAGTGAGATACCGCCAGGCACCTACAGATTTCCTCATATTAAAGTAACACGTTTGGTGAACTATGGAAAGGAGCAAATCTTTCCATAAGGAAACGTATATTCCTAGTCCCATTGACTGAGAATCCACTCGAAATCGATATATTTTTCTCGGATAAAAATCCCATGAAACTCAATTACCTGACAATTGTAATTATAAAACCAGTCCAGTTCTTCAAGTGCATCGAAATTCTTCCACAAAAGCTACTTAACAAGAAAGAAGCAGTTAGAAGTTTCAGCAAAGACCTTTCGGTTCCAAGATAAAAGAGGAATTTCAAGGAAGTGACAGGAAATTCATTACATTGTGTGAATAGTCTGGGGTTTAAAAGTCATATTATGTTAGTGGAGATATCCTTCTGGGTTTCTATCGTTTCTATGCTGTTTTTACTATTTTTTGCTTGCAGATGCAAATATATTTACTAGAGGATTTCAGGATTATTTCATTTGAGAGCTACAGCTCAGTTCCCATTCTGCTTCTCCAAATTTACACTCAAATTTCTGTTGGAAGAACGTGAATTATGGTCGACATGGTTTCCTCAAATAATTCCTATTTAATAAGGTTTACTTTTTAGAGAGGATTTGGAGTTTTTCTAGCTATATGTTCTTCCATATCTTTCTATATTCATATTTTATATCTTGGTATTTATTATAGAGTTTTTTAGATTCTGTTCCATATTAAATCGATATTTTCTTGATTTTGTCTTTAGAATTTAGCGAATAAGTCATTAAAAAGTTAATTTAAACAAAATCTTTTTATCAGATTTGAAGTTTTCCTAAAATTTTTATAAGAATTTGAGATTATTTAAAAATTTCATTTTAAATTCTAAACAATAAAGTTTTTAACTACAAATATAGCTTTTGTAGTTAAATTTTTTTATTTCCCAAAATCCCAAAATCTACGTGTTCAACATCTTCAATAATGAGGGTAAACTATGTCGCTATTTGTTCGGAAGTTTCAATATATTTTAAAATAAGGAAACTAATATTTTGATTAGATTTCGAACAAAAAAATGGAGACCAATTAGGCTCTCCATTTTAATTGTTGCTTTGAGAATAACAAAATAGTTAGAACCCAAAAAATATATATGTATCTCCTTTGGTCTAGAACGTTTCAATATTTTATAAGCGCCATCTCTGTTTATTTTTCACTAGTTTGGCTTTACACATCATATCGTTGAAGTAACTTATTGATTTATCTGACACTAAACAAGAAAAAGACAGAAATATATATGTCTCTTTTACCAGCCAAAAAGAGACAAATCTATATGATTTATCTTTTTCTTGGGCTAGAACGTCTCAAAGTTTCATCAGCGCCATCTATGAATATTTTTCACAAATGTTTATGAAATACATAAAACCACATATATGTTTTTTCCTATGTGTTTCCAATAATTGTTTATTTATAGTTTTATTAATTAATATTAAATGCACTATCTAAATGGTGAATAAATTAATAATTCTATTTGATCTCAGTTTGTAATCAATTAAAATTATCTATAATAAATCAAAGGATGAGGAATTGAATGTTAATTAATGACTTATAACTTAATAATGTCAATCAAAACTGTCAATTTTTCCCCCACAAATATTGCATAAAATTAAAAACAAAAGTAATATAAAATGTCGCAATGAAAATGTATTTCCCCTTTTCACCTTTTTTCAACTATTTCATTAAAATAGTGAAATGTAAGCAACGCCTCAAATATCTTGAAAAAAAGATGCTTCTGAAAACTCACCTGCTGGACTCTCCTCGTTCCAAAAGGAATCATCCAAAGTGTAATCAGCTTCTGTAAAAAACCAAGAAAAATGTAAATTAGTAAAATGAAATCCTAGAATATATATATACTATTTTCCGACATTCATCATTTTTAAGTGTGGAATTTTTTTCCTTTCTCGTCTCGTTTTTACCAAGGACTTGTTTTGCATCTTGGCCTACATTCTTTTACAGTTTCTTTCTGAAGAGATTCTTTTATTTTCCACGACATTTAAGATTTAGTGTATATTTGAATGTCTGTTTCTTTTTCTTGCTACTACTACATTTTTCCTTCTACATTTCATAGAAGTGGAACGCCTCTTCATCACAGATGGTGATGTATGAGTAAAAATTCAAAAATATCTTAATAATATTTGAATTTAATTTATGAAAATATTATTTTTTACATAATGTTTATTTTAGTTTTTTATAATTACGTGAATCATAGAAGGTATTTGTAATAAAAGGTAATTGTATGTAATATACAGAGTTTCTAAAGATAAATTTTACATAGTATGTGCAGATCTCCGGTTGGTCTATGTTGGTGAGACACCCTACATTTTATGTTTAAATAAGTTAGTGTGTCAAAAATCTTCTCTTAAGTTGGTAAGAAAAAGACTCAATTACACTAAATTCGTTAAAAAAACTCTAATTCGAATATGTTAAAAACAGACAGTACAGACCTCCGGTTGGCCTATGCTAACCTGCTAGACAGAAGAACGGATACTATGATCTCCTGTCATCTTTTTTGTAAGTATTGATATATAACCATAGCCATAGTATGTACATACCTCCGATTGGCCTATGCTTGTAAGATACCCATATATCGAGTTAAAGAAAAGTTATTGTGTCCAGAATTTTTTCGTACACTTCATAGATTAATGTTGTTAGAAAAAATATCATTTACACTGCATCCCTTTGCAATGTTTAATATGTTTAAACCCTAAATTTATATGTACAAACCTCCGGTTGACCTATGCTTATAAGGCACCCATAAAATAGGGTGAAGAACTATTGACGTCTGTCTTTTTCTTTCATATTTATTATAAGCATTGGATATAAGATATAAAGTGTCAGACTGTAGAGATAGAATGTACAGACCTCCGGTTGGCCTATTCTGGTGAGACACCCATATAATAGGGTGAAGAGCAATGACCTCCTATAGAATAATATGTACAAACATCTGGTTGATCTATACTAATAACACACTCAAATAATTGTGTAAATAAAAGTGATTGACAATGATCTTCTCTTGGCCTTTAATAATAAAAGTTGTTAAAGAAAAAAAGCTCATTTACACTACATCCGTTAAAAATACTCTAATTCGAATACATTAAAAACACAAATTTATATGTACGAAACTCTGGTTGGTCTATGCTAGCAAGGCCCCTATGGTCTCCTGCTATGTTTTTCATAAGTATTGATATATAACCATAGACATAGTATGTACATACCTCCGGTTGGCCTATGCTGTTTTCATAGAGTTTCATACATCAAAGTTTTAAAAAAAAAATCTATACTATATAAACTATAATACGAATAAGTTTAAAACCCAAATTTATATATACAAACCTCCGGTTGACCTATGCTAATAGGGCACCCACAAAATTTGATGAAAAACTATTGACTTCTATCTTCTTCTTTTATCTTTATTGTAAGCCTTGATATGTAAAGTGTCAGGCCTTAGATATAGTATGTACAATCCTCCGGTTGACCTATCCTGATAAGATACCAATATCAGAGTGTAGAGAAAAAGAAAGCTCATTTACTGAATTGAAAACAAATTAAAATCACATATTTGTAAATTATGTATATAAAATACCAGCTCTTCTAGAATCCAATGACTATTATGTAATAAAAAGAAAATGCTCTATATTTTAACTGTGATTGCTCCTGTTTGATTAATAGAAGTTATGATGGTTTCCCTTATAAATTGAGCGTTAAGTGGGGAATGATTGAAGAGCTTTTTTTGCTTGCTACATTCTAGAATGGATACAATAAAGAATGGTCAGCACTTGAAAAAGTTATTTTTTGGAGAAATATGGTTTCTGTTTTGGGTGGGTTTTTGTTGAATTTCCTCTTTAGAAAAATTCATGTTCTGTAAAATGTACCCCCCCCCCCATGTTCTTGGTTTCTATCTCAGCTGCTCTCATAACCATTTCCAATAAGATGTTGAAGAAACTATTCGAACTTTGCAGAGACTCCTCCTGCAGCTTTTACACAACTCCAAGTATCTTGCAAGGTCATTTGGCGCAGATTGATTAGTTTCGATGGTATACCAAAGTGGTTCATTGTTGGAAATGCTCAAGTTGAGCATGCCTGAGCACTTTTTAAGGATTTTGTCTTTTTCACAAGATCATCATTTGAGAATGTCGTGAAATGGTTGGGCTATGTTACTTGGACCTAGTATTAGTATTTTGTTATATAGTCTTAGTATCTTGAAATTTCATAATATCTAAAGAAAATAAATTTCCTCTCAGTATGTTGCATATGGTTTACATCGTGTTGAAAATAATAAAGTGAAAGGAAAAACTAAACGAAATATGAAAGCAGCTCACAATAGATGATAGTAAAAGGTTTGGAATTTTTCATAGAAAAGAATAGAAGAACAACAATTTCTTCTAGCATTCTGTTGTATTCTGTGAGAATCAGAAAAGCAGAACAGAAGCTCAGTCTTTGATAACAACGAAGAATAAAAGGAATTACAATGAGATAGAATATTACTTTTCATTGCAAAAACCAACAAAAGTTTTTGTTTCCACATCAAAAATAATGATGATATGCACCTGATAACTTCTATATTAATGACTCTTTTTTACTTTATCTACACGAACAAAATTACAGTATAAATTACTCATATATCAAAACAATTTCCACCTCATCATGCTAAATTACTCCCAAAAAATTTGTTTATATATATTCATATACCGACTTCCTTTCAAAAACCAATCAAAAAGTAATCCTGGAAGTGTCCCAAAAAGATGAATGAACAAATACAAGAAAAAAAGTATATGAATAGAAGAAACACCTTCCCTACAAAGGACTCTTAATCAGAAACTACAATCACGCTTTCTTGCTTTCTCTATCTGTATACAACACTCCAATCCAATCCAACACTCCCTCTAAATAAATCATAAATTTTCGAAAAGAAAAGAAGAAACGTTTCTTACTTACTGTCTTGCTTTCTTTCCCGTTTCCCAGTCAACTCAGCCACATCCATATATTTCCATTCCAATTCTATAAATCTTCTCTTCTATATATACATATTTTTCACATACAATTTTCAACATACAACATCTAACATTACAACAAATATGACTGACTACAAAGAAAATGCACTCAGAGAAAACAATGTTGGTGTATTAGAATTGCTTTATTATAGTAGGTAGTTCTCCACAATGACTTTGACCAGATCACCATATGGATCCCCATATTCACATTGATTCGATATTATGGGCATAGATATTGACCAAAAATTGTGGAGCAGTTTCCATAAATATGTAGCTTTACACATATTATGGAACATAAGTCATAATAATCATAGAATAGAGTCCATTGAGGTCCATTTTGGTCAGACTTCTGTGAGTAAATGGAAGAGAGCATTTACAACTGTACTGTATATTTCAACTGGACATCTAGGAATCATGAGTTTGGTATAGGGGGTAAAGCCCAAGACGCCTTATAATCCAAATGGATGCTTGTAATGAGGGGACTTATTAGATTTGACTAACACGCTGATTCTATAACATCGGTGTCATTTGTACTTTGATCATGAAAGACGTCTAGAGAGAATGACCATCATCCAGTGGCAGATCCATGGTACCTATGCAGACAAACCAGTGATAAAGAAAAAAGAAGAAGTGCTAAATTGATCTATGCTGCAGAAGGACTATTTTTGTTTTAAGACGAAAGACGGAAAAGAGCTTCATGATGTATACTCCAAACATCACATAGAACGTGTAAGCTAAATAAATACCAGCAAGAAGCTAAAAGCAATTCCAGCAGAGTTGATCTACAATAGAAGTTAGAACCACAAATATTAAAGGGCAACAAAAGTATTGGTTTCCCTGATGCACTAGCTGCAGGCATACATACATCTCATCGACGCCCTCCATAAGATAGCTCTTAACATCCATATAGTGAAAAGTTGAAACTCCATTTAATTAATGTGGTTTCACATCAAAGCAAATCCTCGAATCATTATCTCTTCATCGACTTTCTACATGTTAATAACACCACAGAGGAACGAGCTGTTCAAAGCCATAAACTTATTAGGGATCCTATATAAGCTCATTTAACTCTGCTTATGACTTTGAATGACATACTGGTGTTATATCAGAGTATTTTTGTTCGTCTAATACAATATCTTCACTGTGGGGCACACTGAGTTAGAGCCGACCATTAACATAGTCGAAATCTTCTTTAATTTACTTGAATAAATTTTTCCTACCAGTATGGCTTAGGTAGCAGGGGTAAACATTGTTTTTGTTACGTAATTTACAAGGGTAATTTACGCTTAAATTATGTAAGTAATTAACAACTTCAATATAATGTTTAAGTTATATACGTAAATTACATAATTTACAGACAGTAATTACTAGTAAATTACTTAAATAATAAGCTTTACGTGTAAATTATGTTTATAAATTACGTAAATTTTGTAAATTGTGTAATTTGTCAACTTTAGAATATGCCTGATCAAAAGACGAAGAAGACGAATAGATGTTGGTAAATATACCCAATGGAACTATACTCAGATTTTCCCGGAGAAGCTTTGTCAAAAAAGAGGAATCTGCCAGATATTTTTCTAGAGATTGCCTGTGTTTTGACACAAAATTACGAAAATGTTGTAAGTTCTACAATACCATATTCATGATTTTCCATACATAATGTTCCTCACAGTATATAGAAATACCCAAATGTACTTCTCGCAGTGCGAAATACCAAAGAACCCAAAAGCAATGACTGAAAGGATGAAATCTTGAGATGAAACTCGAAAATGAAAATGTCTTCTTTCGTTGTCTACAGAATGTTTTGTAAATATGGAGAATGGGAAGGGTTTCTGTTTTGGGTGGCAATGATTCAAGATAGGAACAAAACTGGAGCTGAACTGAACGAACTGAAAATGAAGTGGATCTCAAATTATTTTCGTCACGTACTCACTTTATATTGTCCCCAATATCATGGAGGAGTATTTCGTAGTGTTTTCTTAACGAAGGAACAACAAAAAATCCCAACAACTAATTTACTAGTGCTGACTGGGCTGTCTCGAGGAATAAAAACGACATATATAGAATATTTCCAGGATGTAATATAGAACTTAATCAAGGAATAGATAAGTACACAATAAAAATAATTTAGAAATTTTGTAAGACTATTGTCTTCTTTGAATTTGGCGTTTGTTAATAATGCTGCTTTGTATTGACTACAAAAATACACGTTCCATGCAGGATTTTATATCTAAGTAGAACAAGAATCATACATTACTAATAATTGCAAAACTACATGAAAGCATAACGACAAATATGTAGTTTACAAATAATAATTTCATAATAATATGGAAGCTTAAATTCTATTTCAGCTTGAGGTTTGTAATTCAATATGTTAGTCGGCATAAAAATTAAAAAAAAAATCATAAATTATGAATAACTACAAAACTACATAAAGAATCACGACAATCACAACAATATATGACATTTTATTTTATGCAGTCAAGATATTAAACGAATAATATATACGAATAACTACAAAACTACAAAAATTCTACGACAAGTATGAAGTTTGTAATTCATAAATTTATATTATCCACAAACTGGACAGTTTTAAATGCATAACAAATTACTTCTAAGTAGTACAAAAATTGTAATTACCAGTAACTACAAAACTACATAAAAATACTACAACAAAAATGCAGTTTACAACTTAACTTTTTATAACTTCATGTTATCATAGGGTGATAGCAGACATTTTGTTATGGTTCATGAAGTTATCAATTGTAAACCGCATTTACATTTGCATTTATTCATTTTATATTTTTAATTTAATATATACTGCAAATATATAGCTCATTAATTTTTAAGTTTAGTTATCATATTTTATTAGGACAAATGTGGAAATTACTGAACTTACCGACTTCTATGAATCTCGAGAAGCGAAAGAAATCATATTTAAACAAAAAAAATAACTACAAAACTATATAGACGATAAATATGAAGTTTGTTGCTACATTGACGACAAATATGAAGTTTGTTGCAACTACAGACTATAACCTTTTTCAACACCGATTGAGGTGACTGTCGAGAATCGAAAGAAATCAAGCTACTAAACTGCATAGACGACAAAAATGAAGTTTGTTGCAACTACATTGTGAAGTCAGTCATGGCTTCCAAAATATCATAAAACATCATTTACTTTCAATAAACAAGTTTAAGAAAATAATTTAAATGTTTCCAAATATCCTAGAACTATATTTCGTCACCCTGCCAGCTAATATTAGAAACTAATAGTAAATTCAGCCAGTCTTCTTCTATTTGATTCAATAGAAATTAAATTGTGTTTTCTTCCATCTTTTATTTTCCAAAGACGTTTTCGTCTTTTTTATCCCAATTTTATTAAATTCTTTTCACAGACATAGAAAAATATAAAAAAAATGTTATAAAAAACTTAAAAAAGGAAGAAATTCTATTTATTTAGTGTTCCTTCTTGGAACTTGGTTTTATTAAATTTCGCGTAGGCTCCATTTTACCGGAAGTTTCATTATCCGTTGCAGTATCAGTTTGACTTTAGCTAGTAAATAAAATGACTGACGAACCGGAAAAGTAACAGCTCTGCGCATCTCTGATTTTGTTATTCGGTGAGTGTTTTTTAAGGATTCTTGGGTTCAAATTACAAAGAGCACAAAGTCAGAAAGATATTTGCTGATGATATTTGAGATGGCCATTGTAAATAATAGTTCTTAGCTTCTTTGTAGATTCTGCTGCTGGGACGACATGGCATTCGCCACTTAAATTCTACTTGCTTTCAGTAAATAAATTAGACAAATTGCTGAAATGGATTTTATATTTCAGTCAGCTGCTCTCGGAATAAAGGACATTCTTCATCTAATTAGCTTGCTGACTGGGATATATTCTAGATTCTATAAATAGTATGTTTCTGGATGTCAAGGAAACGAAGAGGGTTTTATATTCTTGTGATTTCTGCTAATGAATTTCCAATTTCATTAAATTCTTCTACATTCATAGAAAAATATTTGAAATTCCATTAAATTACATATAATAAATATCTTTCAATTTAACCTATTAAATTCTTATATACATGAATATAAATTGTACACAATGAGAAAAAAAAGTAAAACTCCCATGTTGTGAATGTAAGTTGTTCGAACATAATTAAAATGTGCATTTGAACCCTCAAAAGCTACTTATTTTCAATTTACATCTCACTTGATTCAGTTCCTGCGGATTTGGCTCCTGCATGGTGAGGAGAACACACTGCAGAAATATTTCTTGGAGCTTATTCGTTTGAAGTTTGGGAACTGTACTTACTATAGTAGGTAAAGTCCATTGGAGTCTTTGAATATATTCATCTATTAATAGGACTGAATGAAAGTTTAGAAGGCTCGAAGAAAAACGTATGTAGGTCTTTGAACGCTTATCATGTGACTCCTTCTCAGATATTTTTTCCAGAAAGGAAGTCTTCACTTAATGGAGGATGTCTTGTAGATATTTAGCATAGGTGAGATACGTAAGTACGGCGGTCTGTGACACAAACATGCAAGGTAATAACGACAAAATAACTACTCCATATGGCTCAAGCAAACATGTTGACTATAGGTTTATGGAGACATATGGAAGAAGAACTTCTAAGATTATCATATTTGAAGGTAAACAAAGTGATTCTCAATCAGCGAGGAATCCTTGACGTTGTCTTGACGTAATTGCTGAAGTAAAAGTGTGAATCAATGTAATGTAGTAAATGTTGTCAATGAGCTTTCTACATCAGAATGCATTGACTATGGCAGATAGAAGTGCAAATTGTACTCCCTCAAGTTCAAAGGTTTCATGGGAAATCTTGTTCATGATAATATTGGAAGAAATAGTACGTTTACATCCGGAAAAGAGTTGAAAAGGAAGATCTGAAGTCTGCAATATTCTTGATTAAGAGTACTGATGAATTAAAAGCAGTCCATAGGAGTGATAGAATGAATAGATATATGTGGAAGCTTAATTTCGTTAAGAGGCATGAGCTTAGTTTTCCTCAGGGATAAGCACTGACTGTAATTTACGCAATTTACAAGCGTAAATTACACGTAAATTACGTAGTGATTAACTACCCCCCCCCCCTTCTACTTGTTCATGTTAATCTAAGGATTACCTTCAAGTAAGCACTTAAAAATCAGTTTTCATGTTGATTGTAAACGCCCTCATTTTTTACCCACAAAAAAAGCTACAGCTAGAATCTCCAATAGTTTCAAGACTATAAGGATCTTTGCTGGAGATCATTTTGCAGTTGCAATCTTAACAGAGAGGAAATGGCAAACATACAGTATAGGAAACGTTTTGCTAGTTAGAATATGTCAAAGTTTCATCAGCAGGGATGGGCACTGTCTGTAATTTTCGTAATTTACACGTAAAATACGTAAGTAATTAACTAGTTTCATGCGAAATTTCAGTTATTTACGAAAATTACCTTATTTATGAACGTAAATTACATGTAACTTAAATAAGTAATTAACTACATACTTCACTTTGCCCATCCATGTTCATCAGCACCAAGAAAGTATGTAAATGTAAATCTTTCCTAACAATTTTGATGGGAGGCATGAAGTCATGTGTATGAAAGTAACTTCATGCAATAGGTTAGTTCATAGAGAGCTCTGACAAGAGCAACCATCATGACTACGAAAAACAGACAAATTATAAACAGGCCTGTTGAATGGATGAGAGCATCATTTGCCCTGTCCACAAAATAGGAGACAAAAAGAATGTAAGAATTATTGAGGATTTTTCCTTCTTAATATTGCCTACAAGATCATGGCTTCCATCTTATTTGAAATGTTGAAGCCCCATGTCATCGAATTTATTGGTTCCTATCAATGCTGAATCGATCAACAACTCAAAAACCTACGAGCTTCAAGTTAACACTCATCACTTCTTAATCGACTTCCTACAAGCGTACGACACACACATCCAAGCTCATTAATCTATGTCAAATGACTTTGAACATGGTGCAGTTTAGCACATTAAAGCAGCTGATACAACTAAGGAGAATTTTCGTACGATTAGAGGATCCCGACCAGGTGGTGCGTTGTCCTGCAGCTTCTTCAATATCCTACTTGAATTACTATAGTATCATCAAATATCAAAGCCGTCAACATAACCTTCAAAAAGTCGAACCAGATACTTACCTATGCAGATCGTATACATCTTACTGGCATATCGTTTGGAAATATAGTCGAATTCTTCGTGCGTTTGGAACGTGCTGAGGAACGCGTGGTTCTACATGTAAACGGAAGAAGACCTAGTCTTCCGAAGCAAAGATGGCTTAAGTTGATGGAAGACAATGTAAAGTAGCTTAACATACTGAATTGGAAAAGAACAGTTCAAAATTGAAGCGCCTAAAGAAATTTTGTCAACCAAGCGGAATCTGCCTGAAGATTGCTTGCTACAAAATTAAAATAAATAAGTGTTCGTGGAATGATTTACCGTCATACCAATCTAGAAAAGCCCATTCGAAATTGTCTAATTACAGCTAAAGAGGAGCTACATATTTCGTATATTGATAATATGGAGAGTGTCTACGAAAGCTTTGGAACTGTAGAGCTATAGGCTTGGAAAAAAGGGTAACTTATGATTTGCCGACAATCAAATACAGAACGTTCACATATTGTGTACTTTATAAAGCAATCTATAGTAACTTGGGAGGAGTCACTAACTTTTTATTCAAAGAAGTGTGTTCCCAAAAGCTATCTGTATAATAGTTTATGATGCTTTATAATGATTTTTGAAAATAGTCTCTACTTCGAAGAAATAGGCGTGTACATGGAATGATTGACCGTCGCCCAAATCATCAAATTTGTCAGGATCTGTGGACCATTTATTTACTTTACTTTATTGCTGACGATCCTTCGGAAGAATCCAGCTAACAACAGTATATCGCCCAGAGTTCACGGTTTCTAGCTGTAGATTTCCAAGAAGGTATTCCCCCCCCCCCTCAAACAAAATAATTAGATAAGAACTCAAAGTAGTAAGAGTAAGATGGTAAATCTTCATGGATAATTAAGTTAATTATCGAATTCATATTTGTTAAAAGTACTTTGTAATGCATTTTAAAGATTAAAATTAAGATATTGACTTCTATAATTTGCCTTCAATAAAATATACATTTTCTCAAAGGATATAATTACAGGTAATGAGATTGTATTGCAAGTAATTACTAATTACATTAACATCCTTTGTAAAATTTATTCATTTTATGCTAAATTAAGTTTCTTATTTAAGTATGCAGCTTTCTTATGCATATGTTAACTTTTACACATACATATTAGACGTACCTATTAGTTACTAAAAAATATTGAAAAAATATATAACATTTCAAAATTTAAAGACTGTAAGTAATTGCAAAGTCAAAGTATTTTGAAAATAATAAAAACTCCTAATAAATCATCCAAATTGAATAAGAAAACCAAAATATATCAAAAGTCGAAATAAACTTGAAAACCAGAATCCCATAATTCATGCCGTGCTATGATCCAACTTTTCAACTGTAATTAAAGGAAACTTCTAATACTCCCTTGTCAAAGGATGCTTAGCTCTGGAGCTTGTCGTCCACAATCACCTCCATGGGACAACATAACTGACAAACAACAACAAAAAACGATAGAAAAAATGTTGGTAAACTTTTCCAGGATAACCAAATTAATGTATTTTGGTGGTTGAAAGAAATGTCCTTGTCCGAGATGAAGGATATATTTCCAAGGAATGAGGTTAAGAGGGGTTGGCTTGAACTTGCTGATTCGAATTGAGTTTGAGTTATTGTCCAGAAAAAAAACTTTTTTAATAATTCTTCCGCTCATCCATGATGATTCCCATCGATTTATTTATTTAATTCTATTTTAAGGATGACTATACACAGGCTAAAAGGAAACTATTCTATAGATTTTTTTCCTCTGAAGTTGTCCTGAGAAATTCTATGTACCCTTAATTGATGGATTTCATGATGGGGATAAATTAGGAACGAACAAACTTTTCTTCTTTGTTCTCTGTATAAAATAAATTCTTATTGAATCATTGGGAAAACAGATGATTCAGATTGGCATGAAAGATAAACTGGGCTGAGTTCTGTTCATTTCATTTATTTACTAAAATAAACTATAGGCCTTAAGGTGTCCATTTATATAGAATGCAATCACTTTTGTTTTATTTGGAGAAAAATATAAAATTTTTCAACTGGTCAACACACTATAAGGGGCTAACCATATCTCAACTTTGTACTTTAATGTAGGCAAGAAACTACTTATAACTCTGCTCTTATATTCCGTTTCTGATCCTTGCTATCGAATAACATAAAAATCGAAATAAATTAGATCCATGCAACTTGTCAACCCGTTGTGAGAGGCTTACGGGAGGTCACATTGTACAAAAATAGGTGCTGCGGACTGTTAGGAACTTTACGCATAATTTCGAGTTCAAATTTTACCTATGGATTCCTACATTTATTCCATTTAAATAAGCTAGAAAATGATAGATGATGATTCTGAAGAGAATTTAAGAGGACAACTGAATGTATTTAAGTGACACATATGATATGGTGAATAGAATGTCAGAGGACAACCGGATGTATGTAAATATTCAAGTGTGTAGTTTAGCTACTGGATTCAACATTTTCACATAGTTGTCATTATAATAAGAACAACTGGTCAATAGAATGTTAGATGCCATCCGGAGGTCAGTTTGCAAATTTCAGTGTAAAATGTAAAGTTTTTTCTTATTCCGGCAATGATATTCGATATCACAACATACATAATCCCAAACAAAAACTGAAATAAAATTTCCCAATGTCAACTAGTCAATACGCGGTCTAAACCGCAGAATTCCTTGAGCGTTACTAACTGGAAGCAAGCTAGTAAAGAAGTAAGAGTGTTAAAAAAGAATTAACATATAGAACATGAAATTCGGGTCACTTTTCATTCAGGCAATATTTAAAGTTAGTTCAATCGATATTCACTGGTCATCAAAATGTCAGAGGCTAACCGGATGTAGTTAAATGAGTACAACACAAGCTTTAGCTTTGTATTCATTGCTATCGAATCACTTATTTCAACAAAGGCTGCTCAACCGAAGCAAAATTTCGGCGAACGGAGCGCCGAAAATTACCTTCGGCGAACTTGGCTAATTTTAAGTATATTTT
>HF689830.1:18303-32419 GCA_000341915.2 Megaselia scalaris
GTGGAGGTCCAGATGGATCAAGGTGATGTCAGGGGAGCTGGAATGCTAAACCACCTTCTATGATGTCTTAGATGACAATTGAAGGAAGACAATGAGCTGGATTTTTGGTTTTCTGAATGTCTGCAATGTTAATGCCATTATGGAACAAAAAATCAGTGATTTCAGGAAGCTTGTTCCTCAACCAATTACAATTCCATTGGAGAACTCGAATCACAAAGGCAACAACTCTCTGCAAAGGTGTTGTTGTAGCTTCCTGGATCACTTAGTTCGAACATGCTTGGAAATAATACCTTTTGTTACAAATATTGCAACGAACTGAAGTATGTATCTTTCATATCTGTGGTAAGGTTACCTATACATTTGTTTCTCAGCATGATTCGTATCTAATCTTGCTGCAGAACATTCTTGGGAATATAGGAAAAATTCTAGTTCTGTGAAGTCTCTGTTGACTAGATCTACCAGCCACGTTCGTTGCACAGTCTGTATGTTCACCTGCTCACCGTTCTTTCCAACTTTGAGGAGTATACTTTTTTAGAAGCTGTATTGACTTTCTTTCGTTTTAAATGACCTATCGTATGATCCGTTTACTATAGTTGAGTAGCCTTTTAGAAGATAGTCCGTGGTTATATTGAATTGTCCATCTATACGGCCATAAAAATTATAAGTTTTCCTTTTAAAGTAGCTAGCGGTGGTTATATTGCAAATGAAATTAGAACGTCTATTTTTGTTTTTCCAATCAAGAGAGAATTACATTCATATGTCTTATCATCTTTTCCATTATTTCATTTATATATATAAGATAGTTAATTAATAAAGTTCGAGAAATTATTTCCCTGCAGTAACTTCCTAAAAACTTCAAACTTCATATGTAAAAAATACAACATGACGTGTCTAAAGCAAATGGAACCAAATTTAAAAGTCAATAAACCCGATGAAAATCAATATTTACAGAAAAAATGAAAATTTTTCACTCATTATAAACGCTCTTTATTCAGTCAATTCAATTTTAGAGAATCAACTTTCTTCATCGTCATAAGCGAGATACTTTATGTACAAAAAATACAGAAAAGAAGATTCATTTCGGCAAAAAACACAATTAATAAGTAATTGATTAAATTAGGAATTTCTCTAAACTCGTAAATCTATAAATTTCGTTAAATCCTACAGTCCATTATAGACTTTATTCACAGGACTTTGCTCCAGAATTGCTTTGATTTGCTCCTTTTCCTCATCAGTCAAATCTTTCTTGGGGAATTCCACATCGAAAGTAATGAACAAGGTACCATGAAGATTATTGTTCTCAAAGTTGGGCATTCCCTCTCCCTTCTTGCGGATTCTAGCTCCTGGCCATGTCACTTTTTCTCGTGTGACGGTCACTTTGTGTCCATCGAGGTGGGGAATTTCCATTGTAAAACCGACCAAAGCGTCCTGGAATTAAAACATTGTATTTGTTTTTATTAAGTTATTTTTATAAATTTTATTGGTTGAAAGTAATTTAATATTTTTTTAAATTGAATTACTTTCAGTAATTAAAATTTTTATTCAAAGAAAAATATAATTCAGAATCGAGATCATGTTAAAGTTGCACATATTACACTGAAGATTACACTGATAAAATCAAGTACAAGCTTACATTAGGGATGGGTACTGTCTGGAATTTATTTAATTTATTTTACAGAGAAAGTTACTTGTAAATTACGTAAGTAATTAACTAAATAACTAGCTTTGCTCATCTATGGTTTTCATGAATCTCTCTAAGACATGAAATTGGTACTTTTAGTGGATAATGAAAACATGTATATGAGGGCAAAAAACATAGCGTTTACAGTATTACCAACGATAGTGAAAACTTCATCATCGAGGAATTCAATTATCAGAGGCACCAATTTCCACCCTCAGAATCATCATTCATCTTCAGACATGGAACACTCCATTTAAATATACAGAAGCTTAATAGACCATGATGAGAGGGTCAATTCGCGTATATCCACAATTCTTATGAATCTTGTTGTTGATAGTTTCTTGAAAGTTAATGAATTGCAGAAACGGCAGAAACTGTGGGTGGAATCTCCAGCAGTTTTAGGGATGTAACTATCATGAAGCTATTTCAATATCCTCATTCGCTATATCAAATCTAGTCAGAAATTGGGATACACTTTACTTTAGTGCTGAAGATCCTTCAGCAGAATCCAGCTAACAAGAGTATGTAGCTCAGAGTTCACTGTTTTAGCAGTTGATTTCAGCAGAAGGCAACATTGACATTGTCATCCACCTTTCTACATGCGCAAACGATTGGTCCTTATCTTTTTAACTATATCTAAATGGTTATATAGCTCATACAGGTCTTGGTTCTGCCTGATCCTAAATTCTACATTGATACATGCGGCATTGATACATTAGCAACTTCACATCGGCGGATGTTATTAGCTAATGGTACATCCTAACTATGGTCCGGACTAGTCTTATTAGGCTGATTAGAGATCTGCTTAAAACTACAGTATGTACTTAAAACCGGCCTTAAACAAGCAAAGCTGCTCTTAAGTCTTCGGAAAGAAGATTTTGGGAATGATTTCTAAAGCGTTAAAGATGAATGAAGAATAAGGTTCAACGTCCAGCTGAAATGCTTGGACTTCCATTGTTCAGCAGATCCAAACAAAGAGTCATGGTCAAAGGTCATGTAAAAATATGAGTCTCGAACAAAAACCAATCTTCTGCCAGTTCATAAGGACGCTTTTTTAAATTGTAAGGTAATTAAACATTTTCAATTTAAAATAAAATTAATAAATTTAAATTTCACATTGTTTAAAAGTAAAAAAAAATTTCAAAACATTAGTTCTTATCTTAATCTTTTTGAGATCTATCATTAACTTCAAAAATAGAAATAAAAATGGGCGTACTTGGAAAATTATGAACATTCTAGTTTTAACTTTTAAATCTTTTCAACTTGCAATTAAATATAAATTTAATAAAACTTAAAAAATTGTAAAATAGTTGAAAATATTCAATTTAAAATAAATTTGCTGAATAAAGAAAAAGCCAATTACCTGAAGACTGATGGTAACATTGGTGTACACATCGTCTCCTTTCCTGGTAAACCTTTTGTGTGGTGCTTGTTTGACTACAATGATGAGATCTCCTGGTTCTCCATCCATGTGAGGTTCTCCTTCAGCAACGAACTTTGTTTCCTGACCATCTAACATTCCTTGTTCAATCTCAATTTCCAATGTCCTTTCCTCATTGACTAACTTTACATTTGGACATTCATCACAGACTTGTTGTTGGATCATTTGGAACCTTCCAGGTCCCAAGTTCCTAGTTACCATTTCTTGACGGCAATTGCATTGTCTTGTACCACTAGCTGGTTTCAAGACCGGCTTATTCCTAACAATTTCTACGAAATTTCCAGTATACAGTTCCTCCAAAGTCACAAGCATATTCATTACAATATTAGCTCCTTTGGGTGCCTCTCTATTGCTATCATGATCTCCTCCGAATCCAAAACCGAAATCACCAAAGAAACTAGCAAATGGATCACCTCCCATATCCATCATACCGTCTTTCTTTACACACTCCTCACCGCATCTATCGTACTTCTTCCTTTTGTCCGGATCTGAAAGGACTTCATAGGCAGCTCCAAGATCTGAGAATTTCTCGGAAGCATTTGGATCTTTCTGATTCTTATCTGGATGCAGTTCCTTGGCAAGTTTTCTGTACGCTTTTTTCACTTCATTGGTTGTGGCTGATTTCTTGATGTTTAGAATCTTGTAAAAATCTCTTCCTGCTAATGTCCCGGTAAAGGACAAAGCTACCACTAGGAAAATCAAAGCCAAATTTCTCATTTTTGCTGGTGTTTTAAGTGATTTCATTTAGAATTGACCAGAGAATCTTTAGGCGACGTGTACTTTAAATTCACAGTGATTGCTAGTCCATAGATTTCGTTAAGTTTCGATGATACATAGGGTTGCTTCGTTTTGATTGGTTACAGATTTAACGGGAAAATATATCGCCAGGCGATGTTGTTGCGAATTTGTCGTTTTGTTTATTGTTGCTCACTTCACTATAGTGTGATTGCAACAAATTTGTGGTTCAGTTTGTTTACAAAAATAATTTTCTAGAATTAATTGAAAAAAAATATATAAAAATGTCTGCCGTTCACTGTCAATTATGGATGGGAAGTGTAAGTAATATAATATCATAAAGGGAAATATAACAATTATTTAAAATATTTTAGTTGGAACCGTATATGACAGAAATGTTCATCATGGAAGCGTTCAGGAAAATGGGAGAGAAACCATTGACTGTAAGAATAATGAAAAACAAATACAGTGGCGAGAACGCTGGATATTGTTTCGTGAACTTCTTAACAGACGATGCAGCTTTAGACGCAATGCATAAATTGAACGGCAAACCCATTCCAGGAACTTCACCTGTCGCAAGATTCCGGTTGAATAGTGCTAGTAACTCCTACAAGGCAGCTGGAAACGAAAGAGAATTCAGTGTCTGGGTTGGAGATTTAAGCTCTGATGTAGATGACTATTCCCTATACAAAGTATTTTCATCAAAATACACTTCAATTAAAACAGCAAAAGTGATTATTGATAATTCAGGATTCTCCAAAGGATACGGATTTGTCAGATTCGGAATCGAGGAAGAACAGAAAAATGCCCTTTGGGAAATGAATGGGTATTTGGGTCTAGGAACTAAACCTATAAAAATTTGCAATGCTGTGCCAAAACCAAAGGGAGAAATGGATCCAACCAGCTCCATTTCCAATACTTACGGATATGCTCCTTCTACGACCAATCAACATACAGATTCTAGTAACCAGTATTCTTATGATTCAAATTATTGGCAAGGGTATAATGCTTGGCAAAATTATACGAACAGGGAGATTCGTCGGCCTATTATCAACAGCAAAGTCTCCAGCAAGCCCATTCGAATCCACAGACTTTAGCTCAACATGCGGAAGCTTGGAGCCAATCTGTGACCAACTATGAAAGACAACAACGTGAGGAGGAAGAAAACAAACTTATTGAACATAAACATGTCATAGATGTTGACAAAATGAACAGAGAAATGGTGGAGAGAGACAGGAATCTTTGGGACGCTTTAGAGAGCTCTAAATGGTTGCCTTTAGAGATGTTGGAGACTTTTTAATTTTAAGGGTTTTCTTTAGATTTTCTAATTTTAGAATTTTTTCCTTTAATTTTTTAAATAATAAACAAAATATTTAACTTGAAGCTTTTGATTTTTTCCTAATTAGTTTTGATACATTATTATACAAATCAAATAGGTTAAAAATATTTTTAAATTAATGTCAGTAACTACATCAATAGCCCTTCCACTTAAACCTATCTAGAGCCCCAGTTTTTTCGCATCGTCGTTTATTAATCCTATCCATCTGTCACCTTACCTTTTTAGTCAAGTCTGGATGTTTGTAAAGCTGGTGCAGTTCATAGTTATAACAAGTTTTCCTTTAATCAAACTTCATCCAGGATCTCCTTCACGAATACCATGCTATTCTCCATTCAAATGGAACTGTTTAAATTTGCAATTGCTACTTAGAAGACTTTCGTTGGGATGCCCATCTATTTGCTCTAAAGCAGGGATGAACACTGTCTGTAATTTACGAAATTTAAGTAAGTTATTAACTACTTCCATACAAAATTATATGTAAATTACGTAATTTACGGACGTAAATTATATGTAAATTACTCTTAAGTTAAAAATTGCAGTTTCAGTTTCTTGAAGAATTCGTTGGAGTACATATCAGTAACAAATGATAAAGAAACTTACTCTTGGAAGGTAATTAGGTTTTGGAATTCCTATTGTTCAAATCGTTCTTATTGTATTCACAATGTTATGGTTTCACTTTTTTTTTGCTTAGAATCTCTCTTTGTCCCTCTGGTATTCCTAAAGATAAATTCTCGACAGGCTGATTCTTTACATTAAGACTTTGCACTCTCCTATTCCCTTCGAAAAAAAACATCGCTTTTAAAAGTTTTTATGCCTATGTAAAACTTATTAAAAAAAACTTCAAAATATAAAATCACATATGTTTATTAAGATGTTTAAAGTTTATGATTTCTTATACAAAAATCACACATTTCATTGATATATTTGAATTCAAAAAAGTAATTTACATTTTCTGAAAATTAATGATATTAATATAAATACAATTTAAATAAATATTAAGAATAATTAAAACTACAAAGTCTTTATTTCATGGAGGCTTTTCTCAGCTCATGTTCCTCGATTCGAAATTTGGTCTCCAATTGTTCTCTATGAGCTCTGATTCTCAGAATCTCCATATTAAATTTATGTTCCTCTTCTTCCCTCCGATTTTTGTCCAAGAAATACTGCTCTTGCATTGAGAGCTCCGGTTTAATGGGTACATTAATTGGTTTAGTATCCTCGATTTCTTCAAGATCAATAAACGCATTTTTGTCTGGAAAATACTGCTGTTGTTCCTGAACTGATGCTTCTGAACCGTTTCTTTCAATTTCAGTACTGTTTTCTATGGAATATGCGAATCCATCATTGGTATCTTCGAAAATTTCGGTGTTCGAAACAGGCGGAAGAATATCGTTACACCTTGAAGAATCAATGGCATCCTGTACATTATCATCTTCAAATGTCCCATTTAGCAGTTTCTGCATCAGATAGAAGTTCTTATCCTTTAAGCCTCCATGATTCAGAATCCTTCTGTGATATTTTTTCATATCTGCCAATTTGTACCGAAGTTTGGTGGAACTTCTAAGTGCTCCCTCTGGGATTAATTTCCGGAATTCTGAAGCAATTTTATCCCACACTCTTTGTTTTTCAGAGTTGATTTTGGAATCGCTCCCTGTATTTAGGACTACATTTCTATATTTATTCGCCAATTTAAGTAAAGTAAATTTTTCGTAATTGGTGTAATTCAATCTCGACGGTTTTCGAATTGGGCATAGTCTTTTCTGATTATCTCCATGTTCTCGTCCATTGGTTCTTGTTTAATTTCCAAAATTTCATCACAAATTTCTGAGTTTTTTATTTTGTACATTTTTAATATTTCATCCAAGATCTTGCCTCTGGAATTCCCGTCAAACTGTCGATTGTATTTTAATTTCATATTTTGGACGTATGATTTTTTAATGTCACTGTATTTACTTCGTAAGCTGGAAAGGTCCTTGTCAGTTTCAGGAAATGCCCTATAAAATTCCTTATAAATTACGTTCCAAGCTTTGTTCTTATCAAAATTGCTAATTGCTGTGTTTTCATTTTTCTCGATGAATTTCTCATACTTCTTAACAAGGACCAATAAAGCTCCTCTTTCATGGCGGCTGAACTCATTGTGTGTCCTCTTTGTTTTTCCAACTTTTCCCATTTTAAAAAGAATTCAATTCCTTTCAAGAATCCTTTAGGAAAACAATTAAACAAATTGAAAGACAATTATTTACGTTTGCTTGTAGGGTGAATTTAAAGGAAAATATTGGTGAAAAAGGTGAGTAACATTATTTTGGGGTGAGTTTAAGGCGAGTAAAATTTTAAAAGTTTTAAGATTTTGAAATTTATGTTATTAAATAGCGGTTCCATTATCAAATGACTCACGAAGGCAGTTGGTTACAGATAATACCGTCTAATTTATGATTTCTTGAATATAAGCTATAATAAATGTCACATTGGTGCTTGGATTTGTCTTCTTATTCATCTCTTTTTGAGGCACTTTTCTCCAGTTGATAATCCCAAATTACTCGCCGAATTTCTGAAGTATACTCTTGCTCTGACTGTTTTTGCTAAATCTTTTGTCGATTCCTGCTTCAATAATTTATATCATTGTTGATCCTCAAGAAAAGTCGAGAAAGGAGTGTGCAAAAGTCACGAGAAACCAACAGCAGGAGGATCACCATCTTAAATAGAAATATATTTCCCCAAAGGATTATAATGGTAAATTTACTGTTAATTGCTTTGCTCTAAGCACTGTTTTATATGCGCCCTTACGGAATCATATACTTCAGTATGATGTTTCAGCATATTTTCCAATATTTTCCTTTTCGAAAACTCCGAGAATGAAAAAAATCTTTCTATTTATTATCTGATTATCTTTTAAAAAATCTGGAAATCGCTGGACTAATGATACGTCCGTCAGCAGGATAGACTTGAATATAAAATAAGGAGCCCGGGATAATATACTTCTTGCAATAGGTTAGACCCCTTCATGGAGCGCTCTGACAAGAGCAACTATTATGACTACGAAAGGAAGACAAAGAGAAAACAGGCCTAACAACAATGGACATCGATCCGAAAAAGCAATGGACAATGATTTTATAATGTGTACATGGAATGTATGATCGATTTATAGAGGTGGTGCCACACAAGACTTTCGGTGTATACTCACCGACTATGAAACTGAGATAACCGCTTCCAAGAGATAAGATGGTTTGGAAAAGATGAGTTGGTGGATAAGAGCACTCGCATATGACATGAAAGTAGTACTTGACGATTTTAACACGCAAGTGGGCAAAGAACAGCATTCATTAGCAATTATTGGCAAGCGCAGCCTCCATGATGGTACCTCGGCATAAGACATATAATTTGCAGCGTTACGAAATTTGGTTATAAACAGTATTTTCTTCCCCCACCTCAACATCCACAAAGGAACGTTCAATAGACAGAGTTACCAAAAACAATTGACCATGTTTTATGTGATATAACAGCATAGGTGTAGGCATAAACTCCGACCAGCACCTAGTAGCCGCATGTGTTAGCTGTAGGATAGAATCGAAACGACCACCATCTGCAAATCCACAGAAAAAAATCGAGATAGAGGCACTAAAAATTCCAGTGAACGCTAGAAACTTTGAGACATGTATTAATGAGAAGCTATAAAAGATTCCCACAGACTTGGATATCGAGAGCCACTGAAAGCTTTGTTCAAATGTCATCACTTCTGTGGCGACGAAATGCATTGCTCACAGTGAGAAGCGNGCACTAAAAATTCCAGTGAACGCTAGAAACTTTGAGACATGTATTAATGAGAAGCTATAAAAGATTCCCACAGACTTGGATATCGAGAGCCACTGAAAGCTTTGTTCAAATGTCATCACTTCTGTGGCGACGAAATGCATTGCTCACAGTGAGAAGCGAGTAAAATTAGGATGGCGCGAGACGAGATTATAGAGCGATCGCCGAAAAAGCATATCAGAAATACATCCAAAAACAAAAGCTATACAGGCAAAAGAAACGTCGCTACTAAAAAGAAAGAATCCAAAACCTGGAAGTTTTGAGTCTTATCAGACTAGGAAACCACAGAAATTACTACAAACCATTAACATCATTCTGCAACGATAAAAGTAGGAAACTTCGAACTGAAAGAGATTTAAGTTAAGAAGCCTTCCATCAGCTGCTAGTCAAAATCTGGAATGCAGATACGATGCCAAACGAATGGAATCAGAGCATCATCATGCGGTATTCACAACAAAGGAGACAAAACAGAATGTAAGAACTATCGAGTCGAGGAATCTTCTTAATGTTGCCTACAAGATCCTGGTTCATTAAACTCTGTCAAATGACTTTGATGACGCATGGAGTAGTCAAAGCAGCTGCTACGACTACGGAGAATTTTCGTACGATTAGAGGATTCCTAGAAGGTGTTGTGTTGCCCTGCAGTTTCTTCAACATCCTACTTGAATTGATTGTGGTATCAGCAAATATCAACAGGTACTTGCTTATGCTGATGATATAGACCTTATTGACAGATCATCTGGCAATGAGGTCGAATCCTTCCTGTGCTGCAGAATCCGACTGCAATCACAGTCTGTAACAGAATTATGTGCTTTATGTAGAGTTTCCAATATATATTCATGAGTGTAAACGTGCTATGCTATGTATATAAAGTGATGAAGTATATTTAAACCTCTATATCTTCTACTCTTCCGTAACCACTAAATTCCATAACATACCATTCGCTACTAAAAACCATTTGTCACCCTCATCGACCTCACATGCTGGTAAAAACTGAAACTCGTAAATCATGGATGCACCCGCTCTTAGTTTATATTCTCTTAAAATCTAAATCTGATTTAATTAAACTTCCTGTCTGGACACAAAGAAGAATATTTCATATTTATTGTGAATATTTTTAGTAGCTATTCGTATCTCAAACTAAAATGGATGAAATTTTCGATCANAGAAGAATATTTCATATTTATTGTGAATATTTTTAGTAGCTATTCGTATCTCAAACTAAAATGGATGAAATTTTCGATCAAGCTGATCCTTTTGGATCATGGTGGCCATACATTTTAGCTGTGGCTGTTGGAGTTGCAATGACAATTAGGTATTTAAACATATATTTTTTCTAAACTTTAAAAATTCTAATTAATTTCAACATCAACAGAACATTTATGGGAGGTCAAAGATGTCCAAGCACCAATCAAATAGAAAGAAAAGTAGTGATAATTACTGGAGGCTATACTGGAATAGGGAAGGAGTTGACAAAAGCCTTAGCAGAGCGAGGTGCTGAAGTTATAATCGCTGTCAAAGATATGAAGAAAGCCGAGGTTATGTGTGATATTATGAAAAGAGAACTGAAATGTAAGAGCAATATTGACGCAAAAATAATTCCAAAATACTTGGATCTTCGGTCTTTTGAGAATGTGAAAAGTTTTGCTGAAGATATTTGCAAAGAATACCCAATTATCGACATATTAATAAACAATGCTGGAATAATATTTCCATTCAAGACCAGAAATTTATACACAAAGTCTGTAGATGGATACGAAATGCATTTACAAGTAAATTACTTGGCTCCTCAACTGTTGACTCATCTGCTCCTTCCACACATCAGAAAAGCTGAGAATGGACGCATTATCAATATCTCAGGACATGCTCATGTAGCTGCAAAAATGGATATTGACGATCCTTTAAATATTGGACCATATTCAACAAAGTTTCATGATCGCGATTCCTTTGCCCATTCTAAATTAGCAGTTATCTTAGGAACGAAATGGTTGGCGCGAGAATTGAAGGGAACCGATGTTACTGTGAATTGTTTTACTCCCGGACTTGTAGAGGAACTGAACATTTGAGGAAGTGAGTATTTTTTTTATAAAAGATATTTTTAATAACATAGTCTTTGTTTTAGTTCACCATTAATGTCGTCTATTTGTGTAAAGTTTATGACTTTTCCTTGGATGTGGCTTTTTATGAAAACTCCATTTGATGGAGCTCAGTGTGGAATCTACTTAGCAATAGAACCTAAACTAAGGACTATTTCAGGAGAGTACTTCAAGTGAGTTTCTTTTACTAAGGGTTCTACAAAATCTTTAAATTTACCATATTTTAGCGACTGTTTGATAACTCAACCATCAGAACTAGGGCGAGACTCTCAACTAGCAAAGAAATTGTATCATGAAACTATCAAAGTTTTAAAGTTTGATAAAATTGAAAAAGATGAAGATTCTGAATAAATTTTGTATATGAAAATTATATATTTTTTTATTGCAAGTTTGAGAAGGAAGTAATCTCTGAACTCTTTATTAAATAGCTTAGGAGATTATTCTGATATAGAAGACAATACAAAAGTACAAATAAAGTCAATAAAATAGCAAAACCCTTGAAAATCTTATGGCTTAATAGTTTACTTTGAGTATTACGAAGCTTTCCCTTCAATTGTCCTAGAAACCTCTCTATAGTTTCTTTCAACAGATTATCAAGATCAACCACAAAAGAGGTGAGATGACACAAAGTGATTTATACCTTTCGAAATATCGAAACGCAACTGAAATTTTGTATGGAAGTAGTTAATTTAGTTACGTAATTTAGTGTAAATCACAGACAGTGCCTGATAACAGATACAGACACTGATACAAACTCAATACACTTCTACGATGTAAGCAAATTTCGAGAAAAATGAAGGTCTGGCTCTGAGAATTTGAGCTTCACCACCGATGATAGAAGTTATATTTTGCATCATTTTTTGAGCGGTTTGTATCGAGGGAGAATTCGATATAACTACCAACTATATTGTTTACTCCCCATAGTTGGAAGGAACAATGAGAAGAGGTCTCCAGCGAACCAGATGGGTAGACAAGGCAACGAAGGACTGGGAATACCTAATTGGAGAGTAACACCAAGGGAGCGTAACACCTGGAAGCAGTATTGCTTTTTTAGCTGAATTCTTTTCGTTTTAGGAACATTTCAAACTGGGGGAAGCCTTTCAAAAGATATTTATCTTTTACTGAGAGTTTTTCCCCATATTTAAACGTTTCTTATATGACAGTTCTCCCAAATCGTCCTTTTTTTCATCAAGAGTCTTCTCTTCCCAGGGATGGGAAATTTCGTAAGCAATCTTACTACTTCCATAAAAAAAAATCAATTATTTACGTCAATTATGTAATTTATGAACGTAAATTACATGAAAATTACGTAAGTAATTGAATTAATACTTCATTTTGCCCACCCATGTCTCTTCCTTATGAAAATAGATAAATCAGTTGGTATCCATCTGTATAACCAGAAGCTGAGGTGGTCTTGCACCAAAAAGCACCAACAAAATAGCATTTCGAAAATATTCGATTTATGTTCAGAAAAAAATGAAATAATTTCTAAAACAAATATGTTTTTTAAGAAATAATGTATGGAAAATAGTTTTAAAAATTAAAATTTTAAGAGTATTTCGGGTTTATTAAATTCAAATTTGCCGGGCACAAAATTCACCTCAATTACGGTCACTTTCTAGCCAATGAAAACGAACCGCCAACAAATTTCCCTGTGGTGTATTTTAATTTCCCACTTCAAATCTGGTTGGCCTCAAATTAAATATAACACATTTTTAAAGATTGTTTTAATCTTATTCTTATCAATTCTTAACAAATTATGTCTTTGATCTCAGAAAATACAAAGAAAATTTATAAACAGCAGTTATAATTAATCCAAAAAGTAGTTTTTTAATGTAAAATATTAGAACACTTATAAACAAATATGAAAATGCTGGCAATAACTAAAACTTAAGGCTAACCATCAATCTTTCATCCAACATACACAAATTTCGCAAAAAAAATCTCCCGAAAATAATTTGTAATTTCTAAAAAATGACACGCGGAGGAAAAAATGTCGTGAACGCGAAGAAACTGATAACACCATAACTCACGTACAATGTGACGGTTTGGTAAGTTCCATTTCCCAGAAATCTTCAAAGAAACCTCAAATTTCTGTGATTTTGAAGAAAGTATGCACGTTGCAAAGAATCGATGACCAACCTTAAAATTTCTTTCAGGCTGTTATGAAAATGGTGAAACATTGCCATGAAGAATCCAGCAACATGGATTTGGCTCAAGGAGCTCTTCTCGGTCTCGTCGTAGATAAGCGTCTGGAAATCACCAACTGTTTCCCATTCCCAAAGAGCGGCGATGAAAATATGGACGAGGAGGAATATCAATTGACTATGATGAGACGCCTCCGTCGTGTCAATGTTGACCATTTCCATGTTGGATGGTATCAAAGCGCCGATGTTGGCAACTTCTTGTCCCTTCCTCTCTTGGAATCCCAATTCCACTACCAAACCAGCATCGAAGAATCTGTTGTTGTCATCTATGACACTCAAAAGTCTGCTAGAGGATTCCTTGCCTTGAAGGCCTACCGTTTGACTCCACAAGCTATTGCCATGTATAAGGATGGTGACTTTACTCCTGAAGCTTTAAGGACTTTGAAGGTTGGATACGAAAACATGTTTGTTGAGATTCCAGTTGTGATTAAGAACTCTCCTTTGACCAACATTATGATGAGTGAATTGAGTGAAATGATGCCAGTCAACGAAGGAAACAATTTCTTGGATTTGGGAACCGCTTCAGTTTTGGAAAACAATTTGAGATGCATGATCGATAGGGTTGATGAATTATACCAGGAATCAATGAAGTTTAACAAGTATCAACAAACTGTCGCCAAACAAGAAACTGTAAGTTGATTTTATTTATTATTTAACATTTAAAGAATTTTGTTTTTAAAAATTTACAAAATGTTGAAAATTACTCATTTTTATAAAATTGTATTTTATTTTAATTTACCTTTTGTTATGATACAAATAATTTAATTATATATTAATTATTTCAATATTGACATTTTTTTAAAATTAATT
>HF690017.1:5960-16318 GCA_000341915.2 Megaselia scalaris
GGGGGGGGGGGGGGGGGGGGGGGGGGGGGGGGGGGGGGGTAATTCGGTGCAAAATGTTCATTACAGATCATCAGACATTTTCTTATAGAATATTCAATAATATAAATAACTATCTTTATGTAAAGTAAAGTAAATAAAGTAATAATATAAANCTGCACACTTTGTGTGCGTTTATTTTGTTGTTTTTTAACGTAAATATACCGGGGTATTTCTGGACCAAAGCGCCCAGGACCTTAAGCGTTTGTCCTTGGAACAGAAATAGCGTTATACTTTAGCGAATAAATATGGTTTTGTAAATTTTTGTGATTTACAGAAAAATATAAAAACTTATCTTTACTAATTGAACTTCCCATTAAAGAACAGAATTTATGACATTCTTTGTGCTAATTTCAAATTTAAAAGAAAACCTTAAATTCATCATAAAATTTTCCAGCTGTGTAAAAGTACCAAAAGCATAGACGAGCTAGATAAATGATGTGATTTGATAGGGATGTATTCGATTTACAATAGACTTTTATTTTTAATACACTGTTTTCCAGCTTGTTTCCTTTTGCTTGTGGGAATTCTTCATGTTTGTTTTACTTGGGATTAATTGATTTTCAGTGAGGAATTTGAATCCATGATAGATTTCTTTTTAGAACGTTTTTATTTGAAGTAAAAAAGCTCCAAGCTAAACATTTTAATTCTAAAAATATCTCAAAAAGATTGGAATTTCAATTATAAAGAAATGTTTTATAATTTTTTTTACAGATAATATGTAACTGATGGTCGGATGGAACTAATTCGGTAGTCTTAGAAAATTTCCTGAAATCAATATTTAGTCTCTCTAGAAGAGCTATGAGGAGAACCGATCAAAAGCGAGATCTTCTGATGAGTCTGAAAGCCTAGCTGACGGAAGGAGGGCACTTACGCATATGTTAGATCAAAAGGGATCAGAATGAAGCTGTATAAACCGACATATGAGAACATAGCTATAGCTTCCTAAGATAACGTTGAAGAAGAAGATAAAAGCCAAGAGAAAGAGATCTGATGATATTACTAGGAAGACGAGTAAAATATTTCGTCCTTCGGTGTCAGTTGAAGTAGATTACAGTCTCCGCCTCGCATTGGTTGATAACTCCATAGCTACGGGCCGAGTTAAGGAAGGGATCTTTTGAGGAATCGAAGTCTTCCTTAGTATCTCGTGTTATTTGAACAAATGGGTATTCGGATCTACGACTGTAGAGACGAGAACGTCCTACATGTGTTCGATATTAAGGAATATAATATAAATCAATATTAAGGAATATAATCTACTTTATAAAAAGGGCGTAAGGGTTATGTCTTGTATTTTAGTAAATGTTGACTTAAAGTGTTTCTTTCTAGACAGTAGAAGTGACTGAGACATAGTTAGTTGCAGTGATAGAAGGAGGTGTCAATTTCAAGGTGGCATCGGGATGGATTCATGGATCCAACACGTTCCAGAACCAACAATGAGACTCCTCTTGTCGCATAAATTAGACAAGAAATATGGATTAGCACTGTCTGTAATTTACGTAAGTAATTACCTCATTCAATTCTATGACATTGAATAGCCCTCTTCCCAAGAAAAGGAAAGGCCAAAACCCATCTTGGTGGAATAGAGAAATAGCTATTAAGGTTAGGAACGTAAGGAAATTCTATAATAAGACTAAGAAAACAGACAGAAATTGTCTGCAATGGGAGGAAATTTGGGAAAATTATAAGAAGGAGAAGAGAGAGCTAGGATATCAGATTAAGAAAGCTAAGCGGGTTTCATGGAGCGAATTTCTGTGAGGAAATCCAAGACTGCAATGGAGCGTCTAAAATGAGGAAAGTTCTAGCTAAATAGAAAGTGATTCCATTGTATATTCGGGAATCAGATGGTAGCTGGGATGAGAATAGTGAGGAAGTGTAATATACTCTGAACTATACAAGTAAGCCGGACCAGATGGCGTCTTTTCTGCAATGCTGCAGAATTCATTGCATCTAATCCAAGAAACTCAAAAAAAAAAAGTTTAATTGATTTTCATACAAGTCGGTAAGATGGATCATAGTAAAAGACTACCCCTATTTGACTTTCGTCTTCCATGCTGAAGGCAATGGAAAGGCTTATGGAATTTGGATGCCCAACATTGAGGGTGCCTTTAATAATGACAAGGCAGACTCTATTACAGGTGCCATGGTCGCATAAGGGTCTAGTGGTATGGGTGAATAGTATGTTAACTTCAAGAATAGTCATCTCTGAAATGGGCAATAGCGCTATTAAGAGAACAGTTAGAAGGGGAACGCAGTAAAGAGGGGTAATTTCTCCACTCTTATGGCTTCTCATAGTTAACAACATATTTAAAGCTCTTGAAAACAGAGATGTGACTATTGTAGGTTATGAAGACGATGTGATATTAATATCAACGGGTAAATTTCAAATTTAAAGTTCTGTAGTATCTGTGAGTAAACTCCTGTAATAAGGACGTCATACTCGATATTGTCTTACATGAGATTATGCTTTGTATAGTAGGGAGGCGTTAGTTGATGATACTGATCTAAAAATGTAGTATTTGAATTAATGTTAGATACAGCATGTAGATCCATGTCTATAGAAATCATTGATGGCATAGTCACTTTATAGACAATAAAATGACAGTAATTCTAGGTGAAGGTCAAAAAAATATTTCTTAGTATTTTAAAAAGAATTTAGATTAGAACACAATAAAATAATTTAAATTGAGGGGAGACCCCCGCATCCCTTTTATCGAATGCAGGAAATTCCAAAATGAAGAAAACGGAATTGAATCAATTTCTTGACATGGATCCGGATATATTTAAGAACAAAGCTCAAATTGTATCTAATTATAGAGTGCAGTATGGTATTAGTCTAAGCCCAAGATCAAAAGAGCTTATCTTATAAAGTCCTTTACACTGTGAGGGAGGCCCCCAACCCCTTTCTATCGAATACAGGAAATTCCAGAATGAAGACCCAATGACGACAATGATATTGAATTAATCTTTGAAGACAGGTGACATGGACCGACATACATTTAACAACAAAACAAATTTTTTCCTCAATTGTAAAGTACAGTACGGCGCTAGTCTAAGGCCAACTTACATTCGAGGATGCTCTAGATCCGCGCTAACGTATCTAATACAAATTTCTAAGAAAATATAAAATTTGAGACAGGAATTTAATAACATTTTGAAATATAAATTCTTAATTGAATTTAACAGCATTTATATCAAGCTCTCAAGTGCAAAGTTATTATTTTGATGTCGGTAAAGAAAAACTAGTTTATTATACTTTTCAGCCAAATTTGATTTGATTGGAAAAGTTTACTTGCGGATTTCCATCAATGAAAAAAGCAAGAAAATTATACCAAAATCGTCGACCTAATTAGGAAAGTTAGTAAGTAATCTGGTTTGAAAGATAGTAAGTTACTGGTTAATAAGACAAGTCTATCAATTGATCGAGTTTAATTGTTTTTGGAGAGGAAAGTAGTTTAATAGATCAATTTCGACGAACTTTCTCTGACTTTACAGGAAAATTGATGAAAGAAATATTACCAATTTCAGTTATTTTATGAATTCATTAGCACTTAAGAATATGAAGTACTTTTTAAAGAGAAAGGTAGTTAAAGGTTATATACATGTGTACACTTTTCTGCTAAAATTTATTAATTGTTAGGTAACACCCTTTTTGTTATAGTTGAGGAATCTTTCATATCTAAGATATTTCTAAATTTATAAAATGTCAGGATGTTTACTATCAATTGTTATTTAAATACCAATTCTATTTGATGTCGTTTTTTCGAAAAATTACTTTTCAATGTGCCAATGGGAGGATGGTTTCATATCTGGTATTAAGTTCGCTTAAAATTAGGACATTTACTATCAACTATTATTTGAACAGCAATTCCCTCCGATAACATTTATCTCTTGTATCAGTTTGCTTCTAACTGATCTTGTATCAGTTTGCTCCTAACAATATGACATGTGAGGATAGTCTCTTAAAAGCAAAAAATGAAATTCAATTAGCTTCACATTAGGACATCTACTAACAACTAATATTTGAACAGTAATTCCCTGCGATGTCGTTTATATCTATTACCAGTTTACTCATCACTGAGTTTTCAATATCCCTATATTGATGACCCTTTGGGTCTGGCGAAAGGCACTTGAACCGTCGGGACATTTACCATCAACAGTAATTTGAATACTTATTTCCAGAAGATGTCTGCTCATCACTGAATTTTCCTGGAGCGACACTTTGCAAAATGTTATAATTGACACAGATATGAATCAAAGTTTTATAAAAATGTAGGAATAATAAAATACAAATCTCCAAATTTCTTTATAGACTATCTTCAATAACAAATACAATGCGATATAAAAATATAATTGGAAATTATCAAAATTTCATAACACCCTGTTCAAGTGTGAGATGGTAAACTTCAAGTGTAAGATTAATGAAATATTTCAAGAGCGGTTATTATTTGTGGCTGTGTGAAAGATATCTTCAAAAATTTATTCAAATGCTCGTAACCTTTGAGTGTTTTCTTATAATTTGATGAGAGTATTAGAAACCACGTGATTGAATTCTCTTTAGAAACTGTCGTATTTTGAAATAATCACGTAGAGCGGATATATGGCTGAAATAGATGCAACGAACGAATTTCGTTGCAGGAATGGGAGTGTGAGAACACTTCATTGTTATGCAGTATACCTCTTTTTTATATGCATTGTGTATAAAGTTTCATTTTGTGTCTTTGACATTTACATATATTGCTACAATGAATCGGGGGTAATAGTTGAGAAGATGACGATGAAACATTAAATCATATATTGTAATATTTAGAAACTTAGATTTATTTATTCAGATGGGAAACAAATTTTATTATATACAATGTATATCGTGATACAACTTTTTTCTCTCTTCAAGGATGATGAATGATTCTCTTAAGATTATATCTTAACTGAGAAAGAATTTTCTCTTTAGAACATTTTTTCAGTTCTCTTTTTATTGATTACAGAAGGGAAAAGCGAGTGAAGTTTCTTTCTTCAAGGAAGTATTCTCTGAAGGAAAATGAATGATTCTCTTAATATTGCCAAAATATCATAAATGAGAAAGAACTTTCTCTTCAAACAACTTTGTCAATTCTCTTCGTATTGATTACAGAAGGAAAAATTGAGTGAAGTTTCTCAAGTATTCTCTCTTGAAAGAAGATAAATTATTCTCTTAAGATTCTAAAATTTCTTAATGTAAGAACTCGCTCTTCAAGAAACTGTTGTCAATTTTCTTTTTATTGTTTACAGAAAGGAAAATCGGATGAAGTTTCTGAAATATTTTCTCTCCAAGGAAGATGAAGTATTCTTTCAAGAAAGATGTATAATTCTCTTAATTTTGATGCAATATCATAAATGAGAAAGAACTTTCTCTTCAAAAAACTGTTCAATTCTTTTTTTCTTCTTATTGATTAGAGAAGGGAAAATTGAGTAAAGTTTCTCAAGTATTCTCTTAACTTTGCCAAATTTCTTAAATGTAAAAACTTTCTCTTCAAAAAATTGTTTTAAATTCTCTTTTTTTTTTTATACCGAAAAGTAGAATTATGATGGTAAAAAAAAGAATCACGTTACACCAGAAAAAGTACAATTATAAAATAAAACTAATTGTAAAGGTAAAATACCAACTTTAGTTCACTAACCAGAAAATTACATTATAATACCTGAAAAAGTAACTTCACCCTTTTATATCTCCTAACCATATCATAAAATATTTATAGAAACTTTTACATCGAAAAGTTACTAAAAAAAGTAACCAAAAATTGTACAGCAATTACTCCCAACATTTTAAACAAAAAACTAAAATCCATAAAACTATAAAACATTTACAAGGACACTATCAAATTATAAATATTACTATACAAAAAAGTACAGAAAAATCGTTGTTACTAGATCGCCGCCCAAACTGGTATTGTTGTGGAAGCCAGTATAAAATGCCAGTAACGTTGCAAAAACTTAAAATATAAAAAAAATATATAAACACAAGAAAAAAGCAGGTAAAAGCATCCACTCAAAGTAATCAGAAATCTCTTAAGATTTCAAGAGTCGAATGACTTTGTGCATTATTAATTTTAAAGATTAATTCATTTGATGATTGAATTTGAATAACAGCATTTCAATTAAAATATTTTTGAAAACAAAATAAAAAAGATCTTGAAAATATACATTTACAAATCATATTTCAATATTTTATTTGACAGATGGATGGATTTTCTATTCTATTGTGTATTGTATTGAACTGTGCAAGAGAAGAGAAGTAATTGAATCGGTTTTAGGGTGGTTTGGAAATATGATGTTTAGTATTAAATTTGATATAAATAGGATAGGAAATCGGCATAGGATTCTTTCCAGGCTTTCAAAACAGTGCTTTCCCTTTTCTAAGAGACAATAGTGATGATAAGTCACTTGCTGTCTGAAGGTAAATGAATGGAACTCAGTTTGGAGAGTATAACAGTCATTCAATTTAAATTGAACGCTGGAACTCATACAAAACAGATGTTCTGCACACTTAGCTACGGACTCTATCTCTCTTGAATATTATCTAAATCGATGATTCCTTTTCTAAGCCAGGAACATCAATCGATTGCAAAATTAGTCTAACGCCGCGTCGATGAGATTTCAATCCATTCAGACTTGTTAGAAAATAAGACGAAAGTCAAATGAAAAATACGTTTTTTACCAACTTAACCAATATAATTGCTCAGAAAAGAAATGTCAGCTGATTAAAGATGGAAAGAGATCTAAAAATATCAACGTGGAAAGCTGATCAAACATCAAGTTTTTCAAAAAAATCAACAATTGGAATAAACAATATATTACTAAAAAAGCGTCATTTTATTTAGAAATTTTTAATTTTCAGACCGATTTTTCACGATCAGCTGATGAACATCTGAATTATCATCAAACATATGATTTTGCAAACATTTGAGAGTATATGCAAATAATATTACAAATATACAAATAATATTCCCAAACTGTATTTCATGAAAATACAGTAAATATTTCTCAAAACAGCTGATAGAAATATGAACAGCTGATAAAACATCTGACTTTACCGACAAACTTCTTAGAAATTATTTTAGAAAACTTTCCTTCACTTTTACTCAACTTTAATATATTTCATGTGTAATAAACATATAATTATTCAGCCTATTTTTCGCGAACAGCTGATTAAACATCTGAATTATCATCAACAAACAGCTGATAGAAATATGAACAACTGATAAAACATCTGACTATACGATCAACTTCTTAGAAATTATTTTGGAAAACTTTCCTTTATTTGACCATTATACGTGAACAGCTGATGAAACATATGAGTTATCATCAAACATATGATTTATGAAAACGTTTTCGAGATATATGCAAAAAATATTTGTAATGTGTATTTCATGTATAATGTCTATTCCATTAAAACTTATTCTCAGACAGCTGATAAAAAATTAACAGCTGATTGAACGGCTGTTAAAAAGACCAACCGACAAACTTCTAAATGTCAAGTAAAATCTCTTAAATATAATCTCAATATTTCAAATTAATAATTCTAAACATTTTGATCCCCTCTAAAATACAATGTACAATATTGTTTACCATACTAGGCTATATGAGTAATGATTTTACAATATTTACTTAGTAGTATGTTATTCACAATTTTTTTTTGTTCTCGTCGATCTTTTAGAGTCTTACTAACTTACAAACCAGCGAAAGATTTGGCTATAGCTTCATAATATCACAGTTTCTATACAATAATGTTTTTTTCTATGTGATTTATTGTTTGAAGATTTGAGATATATGTGTTAACTATATGAATGAATATATGTATAAGAATAGACTGCAAGATTATGAAATTCGTGTCAATAGATTTATAAGGTGGAGTGGTTTTAGATAGAATAGGTTTTTGCTATGGTTTGGCATCAAATCAACGATATTTCTCAGTTTCCAACGGACGATGACTTTTTGGGCTACTGACATCGTTTCTTCGACTGTTGACTTGAAATTGCTTTATTTGGATTTTGTATTTCTCATTTAATATAATATTTCGCTTAAATTCAAAGGATGAGGAACAGCCCACATCAAATTTTTGATTTATTGAGGACTTATTTAAATAAATGAGATTATTCGATACTTCTTAATGAAATGTATTCTTTCTTGATAATGAGGTAAACGCTTTATGAGCAGGTTTTGCTAAATGACTTTAGTTTAAAATATTTTGGGAATGTCTTTAAATTTTGTAATTTTAGTCATTCTTTTGTTAGTCATGCAATATTGCAAAAGTTAGATATAATTGAATGCCATTAAACTTTCAATATTTACATTTTCCATCTAAAAAAATGTCAAGGTTTTATAAAATAAATATTTAAAATTACATTAATTTTAAATAACTAAATATTTTTCCTGAAATGTTTCAATATATGTTCATGAAGTATAATAAAATTCAAAAGAAAATCCTTCAATTACTCGTAAAAATCCCGTCACAACCACACAAATCCATGAAGGAATTTCTAATTATCTTCTCAGTTACTATCTGGTACATGATTAAATATTAAAATTTGAAGCAAAAACACTGCATGTTCCTACACATTTTTGATGTCAGTTATTTATCCCTGTAATCGTAAAAACATAGCAGATTATGAAAGAACAAAATTTAACCCAGGAAAAAGAGAGAACTGAATAGAGCATACATAGCACCCTTTTACATCAGTCAAATGCAGGTAAAACCTTAAAATTAAAAAAAGAATATATATGTTGGAAATATAAAAAAAATATATAGGGGAGTAGGATTAAAAAAGGGTTTATGAAACTTTCAATTACATATGGCCTTTTCAAGGTATGTTTTATATGTACCTGACAAGCAGAAATTATATATCGAAACAATTTGCAAAATATGCATTACACATCAAATTTCAACTTTACCAACAGAAAACATATGAAAGTGACTAATTATGAAACTGAAAGAAATACGAAAATAATATGAACGTGACAAACAGAAAATGTATGAATGTGACATTCAATATGTCTGTAAACGCCAGATACTTTTTTTTTTATGTAAAAACGTATTTTTGCGGACTACCGCAAACAAAACTTTTTATGTTTATGTGAAGCATGAAATGTATGAACGTGACTCACTATATTACGTTTTGATTACATGTTACAAAGAAAAAAAATCATTAAAGAAATAATCAATTCCAAAAAAATACGCAACAGTTTAAACTATGTATATGTAAGTGATAAGCAACAAGTATATGAACGTGACAGAGCGTTATAATTTACAAAGTACTAATCGAAATGAACCAATAGAAAATGTATAAACATGACTTAATAAAATGTCTGTATACCTTAGGACTTTTCAAATTTGAAAATTTATTTTTACGGACTATGAACGTTACTTACATTACGTTTTGACTATAGACTACAAAATATTAAGAGACAGAAAACAAAATTATGTTGTGAGAAGCAAAGAATGTATGAATGGAACTTATTACATTACGTTTCGACTATGGACTAGGAACTACGGCTTAAAAAAAAATAATTAAAAAAAATTATTTCAAATATTATTTCAATATTAGCTCCAACATCAGCTCGACCAAAAAATTTAAAAATTTAATTTTCTTAATATAATTTTTTTGTTCTTTTGATCAATCTTAACAATATTTTAAAATAAATCTCGCTTCGGGCGAGCAAAGCGTCTGTACATCTTTATGAACGTAACAAAATATTTTACCGACTAAGAGTAAGAGACGAACAGAAAATGTATAAATATGACAAATTACGAATGTCTGTAAACCTTTATGAACGTGACAAACTGAATATATGTTTTATGAACGTGACAAACGGAAAATATATTTTACGAACTGTGGACATGAAAAAATGGAAATGTATGAATATGAAGACGTCTGTAAATCTTCTAACTAAACATATATTTTACGGACTTCAGAAATGTATGAACGTGACAAATTACAAATGACTGCAAAGTCCTGGTTTCAGAGACTGGAAAAGAAGCGATGTCGAAAGGATTGAGAGTGAACGCAGACAAGACCAAGTATATGCTATCAAATGGGAATAAAAACCATCACGATTTATTGGGTCCAATGTTCACCATTGGAAACTATTTGGGTTCTGAAGTGACATCGAACAATAGCATCGGCGTTGGAATTAAAAGGAGGATACTGCTTGCAAACATATGTCTGTTCAGTCTGATCAGACTACTACGATCTAGGGAGTTGCCCCCAACACAAATTTAGACTATACTATCAGCTGATACTGCCTGTACTATTATATGGTTCAGAAAGTTGGACTCTAACATCCGC
>HF690018.1:24180-38075 GCA_000341915.2 Megaselia scalaris
TTCTTCGGGTTGTTCATAAAAGACGTCCTTGACTTCATCTTCCTAGTCTTCAATGGGAAAATGAGCGCATATTAGGATGATGTTGTAGAACCTAGCTTTTATACATAGCATTCATATACGCTCCTTGATAGGCACCCAACGAGTGACACAGTCCTGGTTTTGTCCTTTACAGCAGAACTAACTCGGTGCAGCTGATCTCTTGTAAGGCTGTAATGTCCGCTTTGTAGGTCTGAAGGATCTTCTTCGGGTCTTCAAACCTTCCAGGGCTACGAAGGGTGCCCTTCTCTCTCATCTGGCTTTACTACGGTTAAGACAGAAAATCGACTTGAGATTGTGCAGTATGGAATCAGCTGCAGAAACAGCCAGATTTGTAACTTCCACCTTTTCAGATGTCCACCACACTACCAACTCCTGACAACCAGTCGACACATTCTATATTTTGATCAACTACAAACAAGCGTGTAATAACTATAAAAGAGAGGTATTCGAAGCTGTGAACCAGCTTGGTATCCTCCATGAAGATACATGGAGCAGTTTTCGTCAAGGTAACACACTATCATGCAGCTTTTTTAACATTTAGTTTGACATGATTATTAAATCGAAATTACATCGAAACAGGTAATAAAAACCCAATTTCGCGACTGCTACAGACACGGATGAAGTAAAGGACCTGTTGTACGAGAAACTTTATAAAGCTTACATTTATCTTACAACGTACGACATTAAACTGTTACTTGATGACTTCAACGCTCAAGTGGTACACGACGCCACCAACGACAACGGTTTACGGGTAATTTCCTTTGCTGCATTACAAAGTTCGCTTATTAGAAGCACCTATTTCCAGCACCCAAGATTTCAGTGAAGTGGTTTGTAAAGATGGAGAGAGACACCAAACAAAAAGATCTACGAAACTGGAGACAATCAGCCAGAAACCGAGAAGTATTTTTAGCTGGAATCTGCCGAAGTTTCATCAGCAACAAAAAAAGTAAGTAATACAGTGATGGGCAGAGCATGTCTAGTCTACTCCTCTCTAAACCATTTCTCTCTTTTAAAAGTTTTATTGAAAAGGGACAAGTTAATTCCTCCCATAGTGGGCAGAGCATGTCTAATCTACTCCTCTCTGAACCAAAAAATTGACTTCCTATATCTATCCTGTCAAGTGCTTCTATTTGATCGAAGTTCCTATGACAGTTTATTGAGGTTATCAGCAATATCGTAGATGATATCAAATCTCATAATAATTTTTAAAATAATGTTAAGGATGTGTTAAGGATATATAGGGTGTAGATATGTCGGATATCTCTGATAATATGGAAGTATCAGATGTATCTCTTTCTATGTGTCTCTAGGCTATGATAAACTTGTATATATGCATAAAAGGAGTATGTTTGTAGTCGATAAAAGATGGAAGTTGTCGACTTGCATTGCAGGTACTGAGATTTTTCAAAGATGTGTATAAGTTTGATCCGCTATGATCTTATATATGTTTAGCAGACTTCTTCAGCAGATGTACTTGATCAAATCTGATATTGCCTTAAATTGTACTTGGAGTTGTCCTCTTATCCACCATCTTATCTCTCATATAGCTTATATGTAAATAATTCAAAGCTGTTGGGTTGTTGCCTTTCAAAGACTGTGGAATCTAAAAGTGCAATAAGTCGACTTATTATTTTGAATACCTTATCTTTTCCTAGAACTATTGATAACAATCAAAAACGTATTATAATCCATTATCTGTTGATGTCAAGATCAAATTCATTTGGGTTACCAGACATGTTCCATGATCTAAATTCAGAAAGTAAATGTATGGAAAAGGTGCAGGACTTTGTTAATACTATGTTGAATATGAATAGTATAATGAAAATTCATTTCAAAATATGAACAAATAAAATAAAACAAAAATAATTCTCATATACTTTATTAATAATCAATCCAAAATATATTATTTTTTTTACGGGAAAAAATATATTTGACATTAATATTTACACTGGCAGTAATTTTCATTAAAAAATGATTGTAGACTTTAGGAATTAAAGTTTATACAAAAGTGGAATTAAACATAATAACAAATCTAATTTTTGGTATAAAATATGTTCTTAATTGCTGATTCTTTTAATGGCACAAAGATCTAGCTGGAGAACCAACTTGAGAACCATCCACCGTTCTTGGGAGTTGTAGGTTCAATCACTGGCTTAGGTTCCTCAGTAGTCTGCCTTAAAGGCTCAGGATGTTGTTGTTGGGGGTGATTGTAATGATGTTGTTGGTTATTGTAATGCCTTTGTTGATTATATGCATCTTGGGCCCCATGCTGTTGTTGACTATATGCATCTTGAGCTCCATGTTGTTGTTGATTATATGCATCTTGGGCCCCATGCTGTTGTTGATTATGTGCATCTTGGGCTCCATGTTGTTGCTGTTGTTGTCTGTAATAAGCTGGTTGATTATTTGCGGCATGTTGCTGCTGCTGTTGTTGTCTGTAATATTGCTGATCATTGTATGTCGATGGTCTGGATGTATAACTTTGCTGACGAGAATTGTAGAATTGTTGATTATATTGAGGTCTTGATGTGTAGCCTTGACGACTTTGTTGACTATTTTGATACTGTTGTCCTGGATAATATTGTCCTCCTTGTTGTTGATTTTGGCGGTTTTCTTGGTTATATTGACGACCATATTGACTCTGTTGTTGATTGTAATTAACACGTTGGTTAGCATCGCTACTTGATCCACTTGATGCAGATCCTTGTCTATACCTAGCTTCTTGCAACCTACGATCATTTTCTTGTTGTCTACGACGCTCCTCTTGTTGCTGACGTATTTCCTGTTGACGGCGAGCCTCTTCTTCATTCTTCCTTAATTCAGCCGGACTGATGTATGAAGTAGATCCACGGAAAGCACTTGAAACCGATAATCTTTCATGATGGTATGCAACTACTTTACGTCTGCATACAACACATCTAAAATACAAAAAAAAAATAAATATTGAGAAAAAAAATGTATAAGGAATGCTAACCTGCTAACTTTGCAGATTGATCAGACTTCAATGTTTGTGGAATTGGTTTTGAGAATTGTCTGTCTTCTCCAATAACAGCTAACCAGAACGATTGGACAGGATCGTAGTAGTTACATTTGCCATGACCATGACATTCAATAACTGGACTAGGTCTGAATTCACTCAAACATGATCCAGGTGAAACTAAGTCTTGACCGAATCCACCACTCTCCATTGTTGTCTATAAAGTTATAAACATATATAATTGTCATTACTTTTTTTATATAAAAAATTACCATGTAATAACTGTATCCGAGCCATAACTCTTCCCATCCACCAGGACAATTTGGTACATCCATAGATTGGCTATGGAAAGCAATAACTCTCGTTGTTGTTTCACATACAGAACATCTGGAAATCATATATTATAACAAAATTTAACTTTAAATCTATTAAAACAAACCTTGAAATATATTTCAATATATTCTTTTCCCAAATTGGTGTCATCATAGAATTCATTGGTTCGTCAGTAGATAACCACATACTGTCATCATTGTTTTGAGCATAATTACAAACGTTGCTCAATTCACAAAGCATGAATGGCATTGTTGTGAATTTCCTCATACACGATCCAGCTAAACCTAAGTCTTGTCCAACAACACGTCCACCTCCAATGGTACCAGCTAATGAATACCCATCCCACATTTTTACGGAATTTCTTGGGCATTCAGGAACTTCTACTGTTTGAGAATGTACAGTAAATACAAAACCTCTGCTCTTTGCCGGCGGAGCTTGGGGAGCAGGTTCTCCTTTAATACCCTTCACTCCTTGATAGCCATCAATTCCCATAAGACCTCTAGGTCCTTGTAGCCCAGGAAGACCTTGTGGACCAGGCAGACCCTCTAAACCGATTTCACCAGCATATCCCCTTTCACCTCTAACTCCCCTGATACCTCGAACACCAGTTATACCTTGTGCTCCAGGGTACCCTTTCTCTCCTCTTAGTCCTGGAATTCCAGGCTCTCCGATGTCTCCCTTTATACTTTCAAATTGGATTCATAAGTTTCACCATGTTCACCCTTTTCTCCTATACGACCATCAAGTCCATCAATACCATTCCATCCAGTTTCCCCTTGTAATCCCATTAATCCCTTCTCTCCAGGTCTTCCGGGTAATCCAGGTCTTCCAAAATCTCCTGTTTCTCCCTTTACTCCTGGTGCTCCGTCAAAACCTTGGTATCCCTTGTTACCAAAATCTCCTGGTCTTCCACGGATAGCAAATCCTGGATCTCCTCTCAATCCCGGAAAACCGAAATCCCCAATTTCTCCTTTCAAACCCATATGACCTGGAAGCCCGTTGATTCCAGGAGGACCATCGAAACCAACATCACCAACAATTCCTTTGACTCCATCAATACGAGGACCTGGCAATAAATTTATAAATACAAATTTGTATAATTGAGTATGTTGATATTTTAGAAAACAAACCTGGCATTCCAACTAAACCATCTTGACCATCTGGACCGATATCTCCGGGAGCACCCTTAGCACCTGGTGGACCTGGCCATCCGTCTCTTCCATCAAATCCAGGTTCTCCTTGGTCTCCAGCTTCAATATAATCAGGAACTGGACCTTCCAATCCAGGAAGACCAGTGTCTCCTCTTATACCTTTTGGACCTAATTGTGTCATGTCACCAGGATTTCCTGCTGGACCAATATCACCCCTTTCACCTTTTATTCCAGGAAATCCGAATGGTCCATCAAATCCAGGTTTACCTGGTTCTCCTGTCATTCCCACATAACCAGGCTCTCCTTTGTCACCTTTAATAGCCCGACCGTAAAACTGACGACCAGGAAGACCAGGGAAACCAATTTCACCTAGGTCTCCATCTTCTCCTTGTAATCCAGGCAATCCAAAATCTCCGAGATCACCTTCAATTTTTTGTTTTAATAAAATATTTCAAATATATAGATAATTCATACCTTTTAATCCTGGGCGACCAATATATCCAATTTCTCCCGATTCTCCAACTTCTCCCTTTACGCCAATATCACCATATTCTCCTAATAAACCGGGAGACCTTGTAAACCTGGACGACCATCATGTCCACGAAAACCTGCATCACCTTCTTCACCTACCATACCTTGTAATCCAGCTTCACCGAAATCACCACGTTCGCCTTTAATTCCAGGTAAACCATGAAGACCAAATGTTCCAGGAGTTCCAGTTTCACCTTTTCGTCCCTTCAAACCTTCATATACTAAACCGGCGTCTCCTCTTTCTCCTTTGATACCTCTTCGACCAGGAGAACCATTTCTTCCTGGCATACCATGTAGTCCTGGATAACCCTCTTCTCCTTTCATACCACTAAATGCACGATCTCCTTTTTCTCCTCTTGAGCCAGGGAATCCAATATCTCCACGTTCACCCTTTCTACCGGGAATACCATTATATCCAAATCTTCCAGGACGACCTTTCTCACCAACATCGCCCTTAATACCAGTTAAACCAAGTTCACCAGGACTACCTGGTCTACCTATTCTTCCAGGGTATCCAAAATCTCCTTCGTCTCCTGTTTCACCAAATATACCTGGGAATCCGGCAGTTCCTTGAAGACCCATATCACCTTCATCACCTATATTAATTATAAATATATAAAAAATATAAGAAATTTAATATTATATGTTTAAATTATTTACCTTTCTCTCCAGGGGCACCAATATATCCGGGTCTACCTACATCCCCCTTCATTCCTTGAGCACCAATTGAACCTATAGAACCAGCTTCTCCTTTACTTCCTTTCAAACCAGGTTGGCCAAATCTTCCATTGCGACCATTTTCACCTTGTAATCCAACTCTTCCGTGAATAATATCCCCAGGAGCTCCTTGTCGACCAGCCATACCAGGCAATCCTTGTAAACCAATATCTCCTTTAGATCCTTTGATACCTTTTATACCAGGATTTCCTGTTGTACCGGGATATCCAGGAAAACCTTTATCTCCTTGAATTCCCTTAATTCCACCAAAACCAGATTGACCCATTTCTCCAGGTAAGACATAGGGCCCAGGAGCACCTTCATCACCTTTGAATCCAGGAAGTCATCATCTCCGTTAATTCCATCAGTACCGGGTTTACCAACAGCACCTGGCAAACCAATCATTCCAACATGTCCTGGGAATCCTTTCAATCCTGGAGGACCTGGTCGTGTAATTCCTTGGGGCCCTGTATCACCCCTTTCTCCTTTTAATCCAGTTACACCCATTTGTCCTTTTGGCCCTCGAGGTCCAACTGGACCCTCATCACCAGGTATACCTTCTTCTCCATCGTTGTATTGAATTTCTCCTGGATGAGGTTGACCTTTTCGACCTCTTTCACCCTTAGCACCAGGTTCACCCATTTCTCCTTTTATTCCGGGTTTTCCGTTTTCTCCAGCCAGCCATACTTTATTTGTCCGTGATGGTCTTCCATCTTCACCCTTCATACCTGGAAATCCAGGTTTTCCAAATACTCCAGGAGTACCTGGTTCTCCAGGCTCTCCAGGGAAGCCAATTTCTCCACGTTCTCCAGGCAATCCCATGTCACCAGTAAGTCCAATTTCTCCATCAATACCAGGAGCACCCATTTCTCCAGTATCACCTCTTTCACCCTTTGGAGGATTAACTATACTTCCAGTACGCTGCACAAATCCCTTTTCTCCCTTTCTACCGAATTCTCCTCTTTCACCTGGAATTCCATCAAGTCCAGCTAAACCTGGATGACCTTGCCTTCCTTTATTTCCTGGATATCCTTTAAATCCGGGTAAACCACGATCTCCTTGCATACCAGTCATCCCTGGATATCCAAACAATCCCATATCACCCATGTCACCTTTGGGTCCTGGAGCACCAGATGGGCAAAATCCACAATCTTCTCCTCGAAGACCTTTGTCTCCTTTAGGTCCTTTATATCCAAGTGGACCATCGTCCCCAGCTGGTCCACGTTTTCCTGGCAAACCTGGAGATCCATCTGGACCAGTAATATTATAACCAAATCCGGGAATACCTCGATCACCAGGTAAACCTGGCTCACCACGGTCTCCATTGTGTCCAGGTTTTCCATCAAAACCTCTGAGTCCAGGATAACTTTTGGACCTTCAATGTTATAACCAGGGTCGCCACGAACACCAGGGTTACCAGGAATTCCATCTTCACCAGTTCTTCCGATAAAACCAACGTCACCTGTTAAACCCATTTCTCCTTGATGTCCCTTTACAGAAATTCCCTTCTTTCCTGGCAATCCTGGTGATCCTTCGTCACCTGGAGGTCCTTGTGGTCCTCTTTGACCTCGTGGTCCTCTATTTCCAGGAATACCAATAGCGCCAGGAAGACCATCCTATTATGAAGATATTTCTTTATTAGAAGAACTGTATATTTTATTAAATTAGGCATTGTTTGTAATTTAAGTAATTTACATGTAAAATATGTATGAAATACATTTTTTCAAACAAAATCTACGTATTTTACGTACATGTAAATTACTTAATTTATTAACTAAATTCATTACTTTGCCCATACATGTATCCAAAACTTACCAAACCGGGATCACCTTGAGGTCCGATTGGTCCAGGAACAACTCCAGTGTCAAGTCTAGGATCATAAATACCCTTTGGTCCTTGCCCTCCTTGAACTCCGGGCAATCCTTTGAAACCTTCTTCACCCATGGCTCCCTTAGGACCATCAAATCCATCGAATCCATCATAACCAGGAGCACCCTTTTCTCCTTTCTCTCCTAAAGGACCTGGTTCTCCTGCTCTTCCTGGTTTTCCTCTATCGCCTACAGATCCTTCTTCTCCAATTGGACCAGCATATCCTTGACTACCTTGTGGACCTTCAGGTCCGTCAGGACCTCTAAAACCAGTGTTTCCTTTTGGACCTCTAGTTCCCTTTAATCCCATTGGTGGATTAGTAAATGGTTCTTGTTCTGGACCTTCTCCTGGTTCTCCCTTTTCACCAGTTATTCCTGGTCCAGATAAGGCTAATGTTTCACCGGTATTACCTTTTTCACCCTTAAATCCCATATCTCCTTGAGGGCCTCTTCGTCCATCAGCTCCTCTTCTGCCTTCACTACCTCTCAATCCAGGGAAACCAGGTTGTCCATCGTATCCGGAATTCCAGCATTACCTCGATCTCCTTTGTTTCCTTTTGAATTTATACCACCTTCTCCTGCATCACCACGTGGACCTTGGTCACCTTGAAATCCTCTTGGACCTCTTGGTCCAAGATTTCCTGGTCTTCCTGGCATACCTGGTAAACCATCAAAACCCTTGCAACCTTCCAAACCTGGTGGTCCTTGATTTCCTGGGGAACCTGGATAACCTTGTGGTCCAGCCGCTCCCTTCCTTCCTTGGAAACCTTGGGGCCCTCTTGGTCCCATATCTCCACGTGCTCCTTGAATTCCATAATCTCCTTTTTCTCCAAAGGGTCCAGCAAATCCAATTGGTCCAGGTGGCCCTGGAAGACCAATTTCTCCAATCTCTCCAGGACTTCCAATATCTCCACGTTTTCCTCTCAATCCATCACAATCACATGAAGTTTGGTTGCAAAGCTGGAACAAAAAATAAATACAAATTAAATGGCGAAAAAAGTCAAGAGTTCGGAAATATTCTGAACATTAGAATTTTTATTTTCTTATCTAAAAATACCTAAATGGACTTTGAAATTCTTATCACAAATTGAAGGTCTTCTTAATTTGAAGAGATCATTAACTTGGAAATGCATTTTGATATAATTTTTTTTTCAAAATTGTTTTAGAATAAAAAATTTCATCAAATTAAAGTCCATAAAATTGAAATTACATAATTTTGTACAATTTTCGCGCCATTTTTTAATCAATTCAAAACATTGTAGCAAATATTAAAAATATATATGAAATCATAATCTTTGAATTCATTCAAAAGGAAAGGAAACACATTCATAAAATGTTTACATTCAGTAATTTAATAATTAGTCTTAATCAGAGAATCAAAGAAAAGACGAATGTTTTTATAAATAAAATTTTGGAGTCATTGGGGTTATCAGGAGCTTCTGCTGTTATAGCTGCTAGCTTTTTTCCAGCATAATCTCAAATCTTTCTTATGTATAATATAATAGAATTCTAATCATAATCTAAAATTGCTAAATAGCTCTAATATATAAAGTTTATAATTATAAAAAAAAACATCTTTAGATAGGACAATATCACAATGACCCTTCATTCACTGAAGCTCGATGTACGCCATTCAAGTTCCGCTTTCGTATTTATTGAAACTAGCTTGGTCTCTATTTTTGGATTCAAAGAAATCGCAAAATGTTTACATATTCAACTTTAGACAATTTATTAATAACTTTTGGATTTAATAATATTTATAATTTTGTAGTCTGTAATGGAACTTTTGACTTTGGAATTCAAGAACTTGTATAACACTTTCGATTATTGTTGAAATATATAATATAAAAATTTAGACCTTTCTCGTACTTTGAATAAAAGATTTATTATAGAAAAAAAACATTGAAATAAAGACTCTTAGATTTTAAAATTTTCTAAAAAAAATTAACAAAAGTAACTTTCGCTTCAAAAAATTATCCAAAGAGTTCCAGAACAATGAAGGTATCCCTCCACCAACTAGAATCGAGCTATTCAGGGACTCGAAAGCATCGAATTTCAAAAACATAAATACCGTAGGTTTATATGACATTCCTGCCGAACTACTGAAAACGGCTAGAACAAGTTTTAATAAGATCTTCTATCAAATTCTTACAAAATTCTTGAATCTTGAGTCATCCTTGAATTCATTATACCTCAGAAAAGTGGTTCTATTACCGACGGAATTTCTCCATTCAAACAGATCTTTGAGAAAACTCAAAAAGCATAGATTTCGACCTCTTCATCTGTTTTCGACAGGCTTATAGCACTTCAAATATAGCTTTGTATCTATCATATCGCAAGTATAAAACCATGTCTTCAGCATTGTTTGTATCTAACAAAGCGTTTAAACTATTTCATAGTACCTTCCATCACATCTTACTCAAATCTGGAATATTAAGTATAATATGCCCATCTTGCATACAAGATACTTGTATATTATCTGAGATAAGTTGTTCTTTTACCGACGAAATCTATCCAGATTTTTGAGAAAACTCAAGAAGCATAGATTTCGACACACATCTATAAACACTTCAAATATATAGATCTTTGTATTCACCATATCTGAGAAACTAAAACCATATTTCATCAGCATTATTGGTATCTGCCAAAGCGTTTCTACTACCTATTAGGATCTTCCATCAAATATTACTGAAATCTAGAATCTTGAGTATAATATGTCCGCTCGTCTTGTAGACAAGATACTTGTATAATGTCTGAGAAAAGTGGTTCTATTACCGACGAAATATCTCCAGATCTTTAAGAAAACTCAAGAAGCATAGATTCCGATTCACCTTCATCTATTTTCGACAGGTTTATAACACTTCAAATATATAGATCTTTGTATCCATCATATCTGAGAGGCTAAATTAGAGAGAGGCTATTTCATCATCATTGCGTTTCTACTACCTATTAGGATCTTCCATCGAATATTACAGAAATCTAGAATCTTGAGTATAATATGCCCATCCTCCCTCTATTAACTAGAACTAGATGGATAAAGCTATCCAGGGGATGAAGAACGCCAATAGTGTTGGTACATATTGCCTAAATGCTCAAACCAGCTGGAGCGATGATGATCTTCCATCAAATCCATACTTGGGATCTTCAGTATAATACAAACATATACAAATGTGGTTCTACTACCTGTCTAGAGCCTTAAGTATAATATGCCCAGTTTAAATAAATAGAATAGAAGTGAGCTCAAGAACTACAATCTAAGGAATCATATTGCATACAAGATTCTTATATCTGAGAGGCTAAAACCATATGTCATCAGCATTTTTGGCCTCTACCAAAGTGGTTCTAATACAAATAGATCTATCGATTTTCCAAATAGGCTTGAGCTCTTCAATATATCAGGGATGGGCACTGTCTGTAAATTACGTAATTTAAAGGCTTAATTTACACGTAAATTACATAAATTCTTCGCTTTGCCCATCCATGCAATATATGTCAAGTGAAAGTATACTTGGAGTTGTGTAAAGCACGGATGGCCCTGCATGTAATTCAGGGACGGGCAATGTCTGTAATTTACGTAATTTACAAGGTAATTAAACTGTAAATTACAAAATTTCAGTTATTTATGTAAATTACGTCAATTACGGACGTAAATTACATGTAAATTACGTAAGTAAATAATTAAACACTTAATTGTTGCCACCCATGCTGTAATTTATGTAATTTACCGGTGATATTAAACGTAAGTTACAAAAATAATTAATTTCTCCAATACAAAATATGCGTTATTTACAGAAACAAAATCATGTAAATAAATGTAATTAACTAAATACTTCACTTTGCTTGTAAAGGCTGCGGCAAAAAGTTCAAATCTCTTCGAGAATATCTCAATGGAGACGCCCTATGATATAGTTTCATTCATAATTGGGGAAAGTTGACATTTCCATTAGTTATCTGCTGTAAGTTACTGTAACTAATGTAACTAATTCGAAATACTTGCAATTTGTAATACTTGTAAATATTATAAGATGCAATTTTATTAATAATATTATAATAAAAAAGTGATTATTTACAATAACTAACGTATATAGCTGAATTCTTCCAAAGGATCGTCCGCAGTAAAGTAACGTAAATAACGATTAGTTACCTACGTAAGTTACACATAACTGAAGAATTTACCACCGACCAATTTTTTAAATACAGTTCCACTTCTTCATTGATGTATGAGAAGGTGTTGAAAATCTAAATAGGGACATCCTTTGCAAGAATTCAGGGGTATTTTCCATGAAGTTCCAAGCTCTAGTTAGTAGTTTCTTCAACATCTTACTTGATATGATCATGAAAGCAGCTGAGATAGACAGCAAAGGCTAGGTCACCAATATATACTGGAGTCAGAGTCAGTACAGATAGGATCAAATATTTGCCATAAACTTTGAATAAAAGACAATTTGAGTTGGTAAAAAGCGTTCTGAAGTGATTTCCGACAATAACATCAGAGAACTATGATCTAAGAAGATGTTCCGATATTTTTGTCTACCATCAACTATTGCTGCCTATGCTATTATATGCTACGAAAGAAGGGTACTACGGCTAATCTTAGGCGTTACATGCTCAATCGAGGATCACGTATAACAAAGATCTGTAAGAAATACATAACTATCCAAATATACTTAAAAAGATCTGCAGCGGGCAATTTTGCTGGACAAGTCATGTGGAAAGTATGGATTCAGTTGTATAAAACTAATAACTTTTCTAGAAACCGTGAACTCTGGGCGACATACTTCTGTTAAATGGATTCTAAGTCAGCAGATAACAATTTGAGGATTGTCCTTTAGAAATTTGAAGTAAATGTTTCAAATGTTTGTCGGTAATTCTCATAATAAGAAGTATTTTAAAATTATAAATATTTTTAAAAGACAATTTCTGAATATTGCCACGGAAGTTGCCGAGACTAGAATTATTTTCTGTGAGAGGTATGTTGGGCTAGGAAAGTATAGTCTTTAAATATGAAGATTTCATATAAAGTGGTGATGGTTTCAAACATTTTGTTAATAAAATGACCTATTTTAGGGACTATTTTAGAATTTTCATGTACCAAACGTTGCTTAAAAAACTATAAACATGGACTAGCGTAATTAATATTTGTAAATTACGTAGTTTACGTAAAAAACTTAAACTTTATATTGAATTTGTTAATTACTTACGTAATTTACAATTAAGTTAACCTTGTAAATTACGTAAATTACAGACAGGGCTCATAATTAACAATAAACCTACAATCTTCTCCTTTTTCTATGAATAATAATCTATGAATAATAAGATTCTTGTTTCTTTTATAGTTTTTCTACACTTTTTAAAATTCAGGACATCTGTTTTTTCTATATTTTTTTGTGGTATATAAGATCTTTTTTTGGAATACCTCCAAAGATTTTTAATGTGCGAAATGCCCACTTTTTTCAAAATATGTCAAAATAAAATTCATATGTTGCTTTTCTGCTATTGTTTATAAACAGTTTTTCAGCTTTTTATGTATGATTTATTATTTTTGCTGAATTTTATTTAGTTTTAACTTACTTTGTTAAAAAGTTTATAAATACAGTAAATTTATAAAAAGTTCAAACTTTTAAGTAGAAAACTATTTCCAGATAATCAATTCTAAAATTATGATTCTAATAAACATATAATGCTCTTCGACAGAACATTTACCAAATGTGCATTGAGAAAATATTATAATTGCTAAGAAAATATACATTCGATTAGTTGGATTGGAGCATATACAGTCGAATAACATCGCTCCATCCATCTCGCTCACCTCCGAACTCAAGAAACCAACAATAAGAACAATAAATAAAAGATTCTGTAGACATACAATATTCTACTTGCAATGAATGTAGAGTAGATGCCGCGCCGAGGCTCCATGCCACCCAAATATTAAGAAATGGAAATAAATTGGATGAAGCTTCCTGAATATTAGTCATTATTAGGGTGGACACTTTTCAGATTTATATTGATAGATTTAGATCGATAGATTGTAAATCAAGGATAGAATAAATAGAATATCTAACATTATGTACAAAGTCGTTTTGAGTTTCTATGAAGATCGATGATCTTCTATAGGTCGATGATCTACTAACGATAAATGATCTTCTGAAAATCGACTAGATAATCTTCTGAAGATCACTTAGATAATCTTCTGAAGATCGCTTAGATGATCTTCTGAAGATCGATTAGATGATCTTCTGAAGATCGATTAGATGATCTTGTGAAGATCGATTAGATGAT